>JAJOZX010007069.1:0-223679 GCA_023014485.1 Bathynomus jamesi
AAAAACTATATACTCTTTATAGCATCATATATTTTATAATTAAAAAAAAACAAACAATATATTGTTATAGCAATTGCCAATGAAAGGTAAATTAGTAATCTAAGTGATCAAAATGTTACAGCGAGTTGTTTGCATATAAAATTTAATTAACTATGCCAAGTGCTCAAAATGTTTTCCGGCGGCATGAATGCACTTTTGAATGCGTCGACTAAGCCTGGCCTTGTTTTATCAAAGGCCTTGTAATGGCGAAGCCTATGGACCGAACGTAGTCTAGTCACTCACTAGCTTGCTTCGGACTTACGCACTCATTCCACGATACAAACTCTACAGCATTCAACTTTATTCAGTTCAGCAAAAGAACCCATGTTGCGTAAACGTTTGACACTGGAGCAACGAAAAAGTGTTCTGAAATGGTATCGGAAATTTGAGAATGTGTCCGAAGTCCAGCGGCAATGGATCCGGGAATTTGGTACAAGCCACCGACACGTCTCGCCATTACAAGCATCCGTGACAAGTTTTGAGGCAGAGGGATCTGCTCAGATATGCACAAGCGAAGATCTGGACGACGCAAATCAAGTGCGAGTGATGAAAACTCCGTTTTAGTGTTGCAAAAATTTAATCGATCACCACAGAAATCAGTTAGGCAATGCGCCCGTGAGACCGGAATCAGCAAATCAGGTGTTCACCGGATTTTAAAGTCGGCAAAATGGAAAAGCTACATTCCAAGTCTGTTACACGCCATGACTGAAGATGACCCTGATCGCAGACTCGAATTTTGTGGATGGTTTCAGTCAATGGAAGCCGAAGACGTACAGTTTGCCAACAAAATCGTGTGGTCTGATGAAGCTACCTTCAAGCTGAATGGCACAGTATATCGACACAACTGCAGGTACTGGTCACTTGATAATCCACACGTTTATGTGGATGAACATGTTAATTTACCAGGATTAACAGCATGGTGTGGTTTATCATCCAGGGGTTTGGTTGGACCATTTTTCTTTAATGGGACAGTTACCGGTGCCGCATATCTCGACATGCTGCGGACAGAAATTATACCTGCATTTCGGAGGTTGTTTGGAAACGACGACTTTTACTTTCAACAAGATGGAGCCCCCCCTCATTATCATTGTGATGTCAGAAGGTACCTCGATGAAACGTTGCCTAACCGTTGGATAGGACGAAGAGGAAGCGTTGAGTATCCTCCACGTTCACCGGACTTGACTCCACTTGATTTTTACTTGTGGGGCTACCTGAAGGATGCAGTTTATGGTACAAGACCCGCAACACTCGAACACCTTAAGGATGCAATTAGGGAAAAGTGCGGGACCATCACAGCATCCACATTAGTCCATGTCTGAGAATCAGTTAGTCGACGCATTCAAAAGTGCATTCATGCCGCCGGAAAACATTTTGAGCACTTGGCGTAGTTAATTAAATTTTATATGCAAACAACTCGCTATAACATTTTGATCACTTAGATTACTAATTTACCTTTCATTGGCAATTGCTATAAACAATATATATATTTTTTTTTTAAATTATAAAATATATGATGCTATAAAGAGTATATAGTTTTTTTTGGACACCCTGTATGGTGTGAAAAAGTTGCGGAGCTTCTGAAACCTCCACACCTCATATCTTAAATATTCTGTAACCGTGGTGAATGGCTAGGGACAGCTCAGGACTTGTATATACGCCTCTGATTTTCCGCTGGTTGGATGTGTGATTACAGGCCCTATTGTTCTCCTCTGCGCACAGGGGAAACATGAGTTTGTGGTCTACAACGACGGGTAAGACTTGCATCCATAAGTCGCGAGGGGGTAGCACATCTACGAAAGAAAGGCCGAAATAGTTTTCGTTCAAATTAGCTGAGATCTCTTCGATGATGGGCAGGGCGGGTCGTACCAGCTTTTCAGGTGCTCCTACGGGGTACGGATTGTTCTTCATCACTTATGGGTATAAAGAACAGAAGTCGTAGTAATGGAGTTTCACGCCCTCCGCACGTGGAAAGTAGAGCTTGAGGGGGTTTGTACAACCACCGAACAAGCTATCGCCACATTTGAGAGGATCCAACACCATTGAACGTTTGATGGTGTTTATTTCTTCGCAGTACTGCCCATCTGTCTCCATCCGTGCATCATATTTGTGCTCCCACAAGATCGAAGGTCCGGGTCCATGCAAGACTATCGGCAGGAGATCTATCATGGATATTTACTTCGATTCCACATTCAGGTCGTGGGCATCCATGCCACCAACAACCGTGAAAGGTGTACGCAGTCTTCTTACCAGTGGCACGGTCTTTGCTTAGACAAGTGCTTCTTAACCTGTGTGATGGTATGCACAAGTGCGAACGAGAAAAGATTTGGTGCGTACGGGAAACAGTGCGAACCGAGTGCGAACATGATGGCTAGCTGCAAACGACACCATGATCTGGCGTCGTTTGGAGCGCCATCTGCAGTCTGCAGATGTGCATACTTTTTTTAGTTGTACTATGGGTTGCTTCCAATGTGGTTTGTTTCAGTTTCAGTGTGAACGTAGTTTTAAAATTAGGAGATATCTGTGATGTATTATATATTACGCATCGAACCTAGTTTGCAAGCATTTTTTATCTTGTAATTCTTTTTACTTTCAGGTATCTATCGATCTATAATAGTTATATGATAGAATCATAGATCCTTATATCTATATATTAATTATTCGTGCAAGAGCTGTTTTCTCTTAAAAAATTAGCAACAATTCAATGCTGTTTAGGTTCGGGTTCAAACGGACTACCGAAGCTGCAGAAAATGAGAAACCTGAGAAGACGGAGGAAACAGCTTCACCAGATACAGCGCCACCTGATGCCAAAAAAGCTCGAAAGGGTGGCAAGAAGACCGTGGGAAAACTGCCGGTGGTGGGGAAACCCAAAAACCGACGCTGGAAAGACGAGTGGGTGCAGCTAGGATTTTCCCGCGATGATGATGATTCTGAATATCCATCGGCAAAATGCTTTTTCTGTCATGTTGTCTATTCAAATACATCTTTGGATGGGACGAAGTTGAAGAGACATCGCGACCAGTAGCACACAGAACATCAAAATAAGTCACGGGAATTTTACGAGCAGCAGCTGCAGTTGTACCGGAAAACCCGAAACCAGTTTGAGAGGAACGTGATGCCGCCTACTGCTAATCATCTTGCGCTGACGTCCGCCATGGTCGCGGGAATTTTAATGAAAGAAAAACAGCCATTCACGCTTGCGGAGAGAGTCATCAAGCCCTGCCTTGAAATCGCTGCCCAGAACATCCACGGGGGAGCGGCAGCTGTTGAAGAAATAAAGAAGCTCGCGTTGTCTGACGATACCATGCGAAGACGAAGTGTTGACGTCGCTCTATCGTTGAAAGAGCAACTCATTGATAAACTTAGAGCGGCAGAATGCTTTGGGATTCAGTTTGACGAAACAACCGACATCCGCGATAGTGCCCAACTCATTTCTTATGTACGATTCCCGGACATCGACCTCGGCACAATCAGCGATCACTTTTTCTTCTGTCTCCCCGTTGGCGTGGAAACAACGGGTGAGGCTATCTTCAACAAACTCAACCAGTACATGCAGGAACATCAGGTGGATTGGCAAAAGTGCACAGCTGTCACCATCGACGGGGCCGCTTCAATGACAGGGATTCACCAAGGAATCGTTGCCCGGATCAAGCAAGTAGCTCCAAACTGCATTGCCACACATTGTTTCATCCACCGGGAAGCATTGGTGGCGAAAAAAATGGGAACGGGCGAAGAAGAACGTGAGTTGTTGAATGTGTTGAAAGACGTCGTTAAAATCGTAAATTCGATTCGTTCCAATGCGAAAAAATCGCGCGCCTTCGAAGAGCTGTGCGACGAACTCGGGGGTGAACAGCCAATGCTCATTTATCATTCCGATGTGCGCTGGCTCTCCAGAGGCCATGTTACGAGAAGAGTTTGGGAACTGAAGGTGGAGCTTTTGACATGGTTCACGCAACAGCAGGACGAGAAAGGGGTCAAGCTTCACGATATCTATTGGCTGGCCTGTCTTTCATATTTCGTCGACGTGTTCACGCATTTGGACAAGTTGAATTTGAAGATGCAAGGGCAAGGCCAAGGAGGGTGCGTCTTTCGCGCGATGAGCAAAATCGCAGACTTCAAGGATTCACTAAAGTGGAAGTCGCGAGTCAGTCACCGAGACTTTTCGGACTTTGTTGAGTTCGCTGGGCACATGAAGACGTGCCTGTGGGAAGAGATTCAACCAGATCTGGAAGACAAGATGGCGCAGCTCATCACGAAACACTTGTCAACGCTGCAAGACAACATGGAGTTGTATTTTCCCGATGAGGAACTGAAGTCACTGGAGGACTCTTGGCTGTGGGTTCTCAACCCTTTTAGACCAGTGCCTGTGCCCAACGGCGAAGATGAGTCCTTACAAATGCTCAAAAATGACTATCTCCAGAAGGCCCAATTTGAAGCGGGAAAACACGAGAAATTCTTGGTCGGACTTCTTAGCAGTTCAGATTATGGAAATTTGGCTAAGAAAGCCGTCGGAATGCTGGTCAGGATGCCAACGACATACCTTTCAGAGCAAGGGTTTTCCGCATTGGTTGATATCAAAACTAAGAAGAGAAATTGCTTGGTAAACATTGACCTAAATTAATGGCCTCTTCACCGGTGTTGTGGGCATGTTTTATATATACACTGGTCTGTTGCTGTAGGTGTATGAGCCAGTAAATAGCATTATGCCCATAACTGCATGGGTTGTTTCTGTGAATGACGGCTAGTGTGTCTTTAAGCATGAAGTTGTTCTTGAACACCGTAAAGCACGATGAGGCGATCGTGGTTGCGGCTTGTAGCGGGTCGCAATTGAACCGGTCTATGTACATCCTTCTAAAGGCCTGGAAACATACTCTAAGCACGCGCACATCATTCACGCAATAACGCTCACATTCATCTGCTATATTGTAAGGAATATCTTCATTAAAACTGTTGTAGTAGTGGTGAAAATCTTCACGCTCACTATCACTCATATTGGCATAGTTAAAGTAATGTTTTGGGGGATGGTAGGCCTACGAAATTTAAAGTGTCGCCAGTGAGGAAAGTGTATGGGAAATACCCTTTTGAAACTTCTGCGGCTAAGCCTATCACTTTCGGTAACTTGGCTAATTTACAAGGTGTGAATAATAAAGTGTCTTTAAACTGAACATTACCTCTTACTGGCATCTGTATAAGTTTGTTTCCTCTTTTCAAGGGATCGCCTGTAAATATCTCCCATGATTCGTGTTCAAGCAGTTCCTTATAAAAGAATTGTGTGTAAAATTTTGCGCCGTTATGGGCAAGAATATACACAGTCATTCTTTGGAACTTGTCCGCGAACCTGACAATATAGGACACAAAGAGTTTCACGGGGTTGTCGTATGCGATAATTTTAAAAACGTTTGTTCGTTTACCACATTTGCGACACTCATCACACTCGACTTCCATGCACTCATCGCAGATAGTCTGGCTTAAAAGCAGATGTGGAATAACCCCTTTGGTTTCAGCATCCGTATATGTTTCTATATCGTAGTACAGTTATACAAGGTTTATTTTTAGGCTTAGCATCTTTCATATAACATACATGCTTTATACCATCTGCCTTATATTTCTCGTGGCATGTAGAACAGTGAATTTCATAACATTAATGCGTGAATTTTCCCCAATTATCCATCATATGAAACATACCACATTCACAGATTCTCATTTTCCTGCAAGTGCCAACTGACTCATGGAGCTCAAAGCAGTTATTATTGAAAAATTTGCGTCTACACACATTAGAGTCCCTCTTCTCAGCTTCGACTACACGACTTTCACATTTGGAGCTTTTACATTACTCACATACCATGTGACAATCCTTACAATGTTTCACTATATCATCCACAAACTCGAGACATCCCTTACACAAATCATAATGCCTTCCATATTTTCGACTTTTATCATAACTTGCGCAAAGCCGCAGGGGTGTGCTGGGACCGGTTCGGTCCGGTTCGCCCGAACTAGTTGTTAAATTTTGATTGAATCACCGAACCGTTTGTTTGTTTTTAACAAATATTTAAGTCAGTAGAAATTTATCTTGAAATTTGCAATTTGTCAGTCAGTCTTGATGAACTTTACGAATGCTCATGACGCCCGGGATTTGTCTCGTTCATAATTGTATTTTTGTGAATTATAGCTTTAGTTTACAATGTCACATTTGATGTTACATTCGTTGCATGCCATTAGAATGATTTTATTTCATTATGAAATTTTTAGAAAGTATTTCTGAAAAGATCGATCGAACAACTGCGAAATAAGCAAAGCTAGCTTGCTGGCTGGAACTGAAACACGTGGTTGAGTCAGCCGGACTAGGAAATGTAAACATTAGATCAGAGAATTTACCAGCGTGTGTAATTATGGATGTAGCTTTGATCATTGATATTCTGGAGGAAATTGCCTTGTTATCTTATGTTTTCCAAGCACGTTTTACAACATTTCAGAAAACAGATAAACTTGTAAGACGTACGATAAGATCACTATCAGCTCTTAAAGAAAATTTGGGGTGCCATGAAAGAGAAGTTGAGCAGTTTATCCAGTCTGAAGCGTTTAAACACATTCAGTTTCAAGACAGCCAAAGTATCAGTTCAAATACTGCAGGACTGCATAGAAATCAGCTGATTTAGAGTGTAGTTTACAAAATGACAGCCAGGCTTTTATCTACAAGTCATTTCAATTTTAAACAAGTTACTCAAAGTCGGTTTCACTGTGAGGACCTCCTAGCACTCTTTGATTTACTAGAACCAACATGGCTGGGAGGTGAAAAAAAGATAAGGCAGTTGAACGAACTCATAAAATTTGAAATTGACATCAATGACTTTCTGGATTTTGTTGATTCAAATGTGGAATCAAAGAATATTCTTCTTCCACCTACCATTACTAAAGTTAAGAAAATAATGAGCACAATTGCTATTAGCAGCGCGGAAGCAGAACGAGGCTTACTGTTATGAACGATATTGCGAAAGCGGAAAGAAGCAAACTTTCTGTTAATCATATTTCCAGTCTGATGACAATAAAAATACTAGGAAAGCCTGTAGCAGACTCGGATGCTGTGTCATATGTCAAGACTTGGCTAAGAAGTCTTAGTCAAGCTGATGATTAGTACTAGAGTTCGTGAGAAAACTGATACTCAACCATCGCAGAACGAACTGGCTATATGGAAACTTCTTGAATGAGACAGCATGATTGAGAAGGTAAATACAGGGCGTCCCAAAGAAATGTATACACACTTTAACAGCTGATAGCTCAATTGATGTTTCTTTCTTTCCAAGTTAAACCCATTAGAATTAATAATGGCAGTCAGACTAAGCTTTGAACAAAGGAAATTCATTCTAAAATGCTACTGGAATTGTGAAAACGCAGTTGAAGTGCAAAGACAGTTTAGGAGGTAGTTTCAAACAGATCCACCAACGCGACTTACCATCACTCGAATTAGAGATAAGTTTGAAGCCGATGGAACTGTTCAGAATGTCCACAAGAAGCGTTCCGGAAGACCACGGACATCGACAAGCCCCACAAAGCAAGAAAGAGTACTGGAAACGTATCACCAAAGTCCAAGAAAATCTGTGCGGCAAGCGAGTCGTGAGGTAGGAATTTCAGAATCGTCTGTCCAACGCATTTTGAAGCGCTGTCAATGGAAAAGTTACATTCCAAGATTAGTCCATGCTATTAATGAAGATGATCCGGACCGAAGAGTGGAGTATTGCGAGTGGTACTTGGCACGATGTGGATGTGGATTGGACGAAGGGGTTTCGTAGAATACCCTCCGCGTTCACCAGACCTCACACCACTAGACTTTTTTTATGGGGATACTTAAAAGACAAAGTCTACGCTATAAAACCTGTAACAGTCGCTGAATTGAGAGCAGCCATTGAACGAGAATGCACACAAATACCAAACGAAATGTTTCGTGATGTTTGCGATTCCATTGCTTCGCGTTATCAGCAGTTCCTGGACCAGAACGGACGTCAGTTTGAAAACAGGCGTTGACAAAACAATTAAATAATGTCTGTAGATTCTATTACATTTTGAAAATGAAATGTATTTTAATAAACACTGCCTTTATAATTATTTAAAGTGTGTATACATTTTTTTGGGACGCCCTGTATATATCACATTTTTTTTTTCATTTTTTCAGGATTTTATAGAAACATATAGGTAGTATCACAAGCAGTGGTCGTTTCAATATTTATTTATTTTTTGATGAAAAATTAGTTTATTTTTAGATAATTATGTTATTAGTGAGTATAAAGAATATGTTAAATAATTTCTGCCAAAATGTTACAAAATGCTGTATGGAAAAGCTAAAATGCGTTGGCTTCCGGGGCTCCGCCACGGACCCTGCTGGGGGAGCTACCGCTCACCCCAGACGCCCTAGATTAATGACTCCCCCCATTGGCGCTCGCCGATTTACATCCCTAACTGTATCAGAACCGGTTGTTAAGAAATTGGTTTAGCCCCAGCCATTATGTCTTCTACGTGTTAAGACCTGATTGTAACGCTTTTCTGCCGAAATATCTGGCACCACTCTTTAGCAAGTGGACAGTTTGGTTGAGAAAACTGATCCAACCCCACTCCCGCGCTGGTATCTCACCTCTCGATAGACTGTGAAAGGCCTTCGGGTCATTCTATCAGAGTGCGACGAAAGTGAAGCCTCACTGTTAAGCTCCCGTCACCGAATGGAAAACTTTTCCCATCAATCGTTCTTATATATATTGAGATACTAGTTAGTAGGTTAGTTGCGACATTGACATAATGAGGCTTGT
Source organism: Bathynomus jamesi (assembly GCA_023014485.1). NCBI lineage: Eukaryota > Metazoa > Arthropoda > Malacostraca > Isopoda > Cirolanidae > Bathynomus > Bathynomus jamesi. Next base: position 8,835 of record JAJOZX010007069.1, read on the forward strand.
CGTATGTGATGTTTAAACTCCTTCTTCTATGATTGGGAATGTGGGCGATGCGCAGCAGCCGCGCCTGGGTATCTCCAACAAACTGATGTTCCACGATGTTGATGTAAATATAACATGCTTGGGGGAAGGTAGCCATCGTTCAATACATTAAGCTGCACGAGCCATGCTGTGACGCGTGAAAAGTGTCTCTTTGGAAGGCCCCGCCGTATCTGTCCACAGGTATAATTTGGAACAGTTCATTTACCTTAATATCTCTACTAGTTATTAATTTTATCATCAAAGTTTGGCTGGTGTGTTTACGTTTACTACTTCAAAAATTAATCGGCGGTGAGGTATGACCTTTGAAGACTCTTGTTTAAAGCCCACACAATATCCGGAGCTGTGTCATAATGACCGGGCACTAGTGTTACTTTTGTACTGTAGTACTGTCTCACCGAACCAGAATGACCGTATAGTATCATCTAAAGTTATGTCTAATTTTTCACACTCCTCGAATCTTCTAAGAAACAGAAAAACGGCCTGTTTCTTCTCAATACCTAAAAATTTGGTATCCAATTGAAATTCGCATATTCCTACCTCATATGATTCACAGTCCAATTAAATGGGCCCTTGTAGTTCTGCTACAAAGTTGGCCAGGGTGTTGTTAGGATGTACAGACAGAGAAGAAGAGGACGGGAGTAGAAGTGGTTAGGCGCCATGTTGTATGCTATTTAAGCTTCATTATTGCATCAGCTTTTATATAGGTGTTGAAGCTTTCTGGGTACCCTAGCCATTTCATCAGGTACACTTTTCTCTTTCCTGAACGTTTGCTGTCTAAAATTTTTTTCCTAAATTAAATGTCACGTTCTGCAGCTCGTTGCAGTAAAAGCCCCCTGCAAACTCTTCCCCATTCAAATCTTCAACGTAATACAGCATTATCTCGCCTTTAGGTCTCATAGCCCTAACTTTAAAAATCTCACGTGTCCAACCTTGCTCAAATCCCTTCGCGAATTTATTACCCGAACGCGACAGCTTTACATAATCACTGATTTTGAAACGCCTAGAGTGTGGTGGTACTCTACAAATATCTTTTCTCACCTCGCGTTCTGTATGCGTACCTCTTCCTAAAATTTCGTTAGGTGTTCTACCAATCGCACGGTGGTGTGTACGGTTGTAGGATGAGGTGAGCGAGTGTAGAATGTCTACAGGGCGTTTCAGGAGGAAAGGTCAATACTTCGGGAGGTGATAGTATCGGTAATTGTGAGAAAAAAAGTTCATATGAACATGTGTCCAATTCTGAATGGTTACGGAGATAGAGCTGTTTGAATCTACAAATACAAAAACATTGTTAATGGTTATCAAGAAAGAGAAACCAATTACTGTTTCTAACATTTAATGTTTAAACATTGGCATTTTGAATGGTATCAGACACAGAAATGACAAATTTGTTACAGTTTACAATACGTTTTCGAAAATCCCACTGTCAACCTCAATGCACTTTGCAACTCGTGTGCGAAGATCGCGTGTTGTTCGTCTGAGTTGATCTTGACGTTCCTTTATGCTGGCATCCAAAATGCGCGCGAGCAATTCGTCTCGTGTATCCATCTTTCTTTTGTAAACTTGACTTTTCATCCACCCCTACAAACAATAATCTAACGGAGAGAGGTCTGGAGACCTTGGTGGCCATTGAATGGGACCACCGCAGCCGATCCATCGACCCGGGAAAGTTTGATTTAGGTATTGCATCACCATACGGGTAGAATGTGGAGGACCTCCGTCATGCTGAAAGTACATACCAGCGCGTGTAGCCAAAGGAACATCCTCCAATAGTCCTGGCAATTCATTTTGCAGAAATTCTATGTAACTTTGTCCTGTAAGACGATTCTCTAAAGTGAGAGGGCCAATCAGCTGATCATCGATGATACCGCACCACACATTGGCAGAGAAGCGATGTTGAAAATTTGTTTCCACAGTGGCATTTGGATTTTCGTCTGACCACCGATGAGAGTTACGAGTGTTGTTGATACCGTCACGGGTGAAAGTATTAATCGAGGCAATCGGCGATTAGCATTTACCCAATGACAAAATTCCAGTCGCATGGCAGCGTCTCCTGGTTGAAGGTGTTGTACACGCTGTACATGATGTGGATGCAAGCCTTCCTCACGTAATGTTCGCTATACTCTTGTGTGTGGTACACCGAGACGTGTAGAAATTCTTCGTGAGCTAGTAGTAGGACTACGCTCTACCAACTGAAGAATGTTTTCCACTTCATCCACATCTTGTTGACCTTCACGTTCAGATGAAACATGAGCGCTGGGAAGTGTACCAATCTCACGCAATGTGTTGAAAACCCTGGTAAACACACTTCGATCCAGAATTCTGCGGTTCGGAAACCGTGGACGGTATTCTGCAACAACAGCTGTTGCACTTCCATTGCAAAAACCGTAGACATACACCATATCTGCATATTCGGCATGTTTGAAGGTGTGTGGCATTCTTAACACTGCTTCAAACACCAAACAATGTCACTCACAACAGTCAGCTGTCGATTGGCTTATATTCCATGCTTACATTACAGCTTACATGATTCAAGGTTATAGGGGAGGGAAGGGGGAGGAAGAGCTGCGCGCGCATCAGATTCAAACAGCTCTATCTCCGTAACCATTCAGATTAGACACATGTTCATATGAACTTTTTTTCTCACACTGACCGATACTATCACCTCCCAAAGTATTGACCTTTCCTCCTGAAACACCCTGTATATATCTGTACGTATTTTTATGTGTGAACTAGCGATGCATGCGTTCCTTTATGGTACGCTGAACTCTTTCAGCTAAAGATGCCTTATGTATAGAAATGCTAATGTAATAACTGATATTAAACTGACAACATGTTCTGTAAAGCTGGAACCAACATCTTGGAAATATGATTATGATGAAATCTTATCACCATGGCTGGAAGGTGAAAAAAAAGATAAGGCAGTTGAATGAACTCATAAACTTTGAAATCGACATCAATGACTCTGGATTTTGTTGATTCAAATGTGGAATCAAAGAATATTCCTTTTCCTTCTACCATTACTACATAAAACTAAGAAAATAATGAGCACAATTGCTATTAGCAGCGCGGAAGCAGAACGAGGCTTACTGTAATGAACGATATTGCGAAAGCGGAAAGAAGCAAACTTTCTGTTAATCATATTTCCAGTCTGATGACAATAAAAATACTAGGAAAGCCTGTAGCAGACTGGGATGCTGTGCCATATGTCAAGACTTGGCTAAGAAGTCATCGTCAAGCTGATGATACTAGAGTTGGTGAGAGAATTGATACTCAACCATCGCAGAACGAACTGGCTATATGGAAACTTCTTGAATGAGACAGCATGATTGAGAAGGTAAATTTATATCTAAATTTTTTTCATTTTTTTCAGGATTTTATAGAAACATATAGGTAGTGTCACAAGCAGTAGTCGTTTCAATATTTATTATTTTTTGATGAAAAATTAGTTTATATTTAGATAATTATGTCATTAGTGAGTATAAAAAATATGTTAAATAATTTCTGCCAAAATGTTACAAAATGCTGTTTGGAAAAACTAAAATGCGTTGGCTACCGCTCAACCCAGACCACCTACAGTAGCTTAATGACTCGCCATTGGCGCTCGCCGATTTATACCCCTATCTGTATCAGAACCGATTGTTAAGAAATTGGCAGCACACCCCTGCGTAAAGGTCCCTTATATTGCGGATGGGGTGATACGTTGTTCCTGATAAACCTAAAATAAGTATGGGTCTTGTACGGTCCCTCACACTGCTTTTAAAAAGTTATACAGTCCTACGACGATCATCCATTCCAAATACAACTATACGAACATTCATGTCCTGCTCCACCCTTCTGAACTCTTCAGAACCCAAATTACAATCAAACTCGATCTTGCAATCTGCTGCCAGTTTACGAAAAAGCTGCACAACCGTCGGCAACCAAATTTTTCTGGCCCCTGCGTTTAGTACAGTAAACATATGAGCTAAGACTACTGCCATAAAGCCGCAACCATGAGCAGGTGCTTATATGCCGTCTGTAAATAGCCTGAGAATTAAATTAAGAGTATAAGGTGTGCCCGTATGTCCCGCAACACGGGACACGTGTTCAATATCTATCGTGAAGTTGTCCAGGTTGAAGGCGATGCTACTTTGAGAGGCCTGCATTATACGGCCCATAATATATTCTATATCTACAGCATCCAAGCGTCTGTAGGTTATTACTATCCAAAAATCATCTATATCTCCGTCATCTGACCCGAACCCGAAGGACAGTCGTGTCCTGACTTCACGTCCGTCGCTGTTCTGAAAAGCAAACTGCACAATGCGTTCAACTACGCGCCGCAGTCCGTGTTCAACACCGTTGATATACATGGTTCGCGAATCGACCCTGACTACGTACCAGTTTCTAGTCAGGGCTCGGGTGGGGGTGGCGGTGCGCACCAGCTCAAATGTTGTGCTACTCTCTACAGAATGAGATGCTACTGCTGTGAGGGTACAACCGGAATTGAACAGGAATAAGGGGGCACAGTTTTATTTGTCGAAGGAACTAATGTGTGGGCTGTGTCGTAAGACGTAGAGGGTTGGGGCTCTATTAATGCCGGTCTAACAACCGGTACACTCCTGGCACGCTTAATACCTGACGTGGAAGGCGATTCATCAACTTCATCATGCCCCCGCTTTCTCCTCGAATTGTCGAGTGAGGGTGCTACAGGTGTCGTTGGTGGGGGTTCGCTAAGGGGGGTGGAATCTGTAGCCCCAACAACAACTACACTGTCATCGGTATCGTCTGTAATATCGATGATGGGGACATGTTGCTGGCACACTACCTTATCCTCATCGTCATTCACGGTTCTGAGGAAGAAGAAAGACAAGACTGTAGAATATAAGGAGCATCAATTAAAATTTTATTATATTTTGTAAATGTTCCATTTAGGAGTGTGACGTGTTAGAGATGGATTCTATAGAAAAATTCAGGTTCACGAACCCGTCCACATGTATTATACCTGGCTCTGCAGGATGTGGTAAAACTGTGTTTATGCTTAAAATCATTAATGACAAGGGGGAGATGTTCTCAAAACTTTTGTATAGTCATATGGTGCTATCCGACATACCAGTCAGTTTTCAACGAGTACCAAGATGATATATTGTTCCACAAAGGTGTATATGACGTTAATTTGTTAAAGGGAAATAAATGAGCATACGGTCATTGTAATTGTAATCTCATTTTAGAAACGGATAAAACGTTTGTCGAGACATTTACAGTGTTCTTCAACCATCTTAACATAAGCGTATTCTTCATCAATCAGAATCTATTTTTCAAAAGTAAATACATCCGCGATGTGTCGCTAAATACACAATATCTAGGCTTATTCGCACAACGTAGAGATATGTCACAAATTGGGGTATTAGCCAATCAAATGTTCCCGAATCACCGTAAGGAGTTTTTGGAAGTTTATAAAGAAGCTACAAGCCGACGTTACGGATATTTACTTTGTGACCTTCATCCGCGAAACACGTTTAGGGTGCTTCTAAGAGCGAATATATTCCCAAACGAAACTGAAACGGTATATATCCCAGAATGACAAAGAGGCTAAAGAAATATCGTGAATTCATAAAAATCTTTCCAGACTGCCACAACCACTGCAACAGATGTTTGTTAAAAACATCGACTCCGACTTCTTAAAATGCATCTGTGAAATCTGTCTTAACGTTATAAAATGTAATGTACCAATGAAACCCTCTCAGAAGGCTCGCCTACGTCGTTTCAAGAACATAATACGCGCACACCCTCGTAAAAATCAAACAGTGGGGAAAAAAAAACCGAATTATTGTAAGGGGTTCCAAAAAACCTTAGCCCCCTCATTTGCAGCTTACATGTTTACTTATATCGAAATAGTTTTTAGTGATTATAAAAATATATAAAATTCTTTATTTATTGCAGGTATTAAAATTACTCTAGCTGATAAAGTGATAATATAATGGCTTCTCAATTAATTGGTGATCCGGAGAGGCAACGTGTGATAGATCGCATACGAGCAATAACATTTCTGGGAGCTCGTGATGCTGGAGCCACCTTTATAACACGTTCATGGGTTGCCAAAAAGTTGCGAAGAAGTGAGGACTTCGTCAAAAGAAATTGGAATAAAACTTTGGATGAATGTGAAATGGATACAACCAAATCTGGGCGCCCAAATTTGCCACTCTCTCAGGAAACAAAGGACATCATTGAAAGCGGTACGCGTAAGCGGAAAAACAGCTGTGCTAAACTTTCTAGAGAGATCGAAGTGTTGAGAGGAAAGATCGTTAGTGGTGAGATCATTCGACTGTACCGTCATAGGCAAGGTTTAAAGCCTTGGCATGAACTTCCAAAGCCAAGAAAAACTCACATCGATGACAGAATGTGGTTTGCCCATTATCTTGAAGATTGGGATGTGGATGATTTCATGCATTTAGCTGTCTCCGATGAGTTTTTTGTTTACGTAACACGTCGGTCTAACTACCAAAATGATCGAGTGTTGGCCACAACACCAGATGAAATCGATGACAATGAACATTATCGCGAATTATTAAAAAGTCCAGACTGTGTTAGTGTGTTTGTTTTGTTCACTGCAAAGAAGCTCATGTGGGTACTGAAGCCAAATGGTCAGAGTTGGGATGGACAGTATTTTCGTGATATTATTCTATCCCAGCATGTCATTCCTTTTCTAAGAAACAAAACAATGTTATGGATGTCGCTCAGGTCACACTTCTGCAAGATAAGGCCCCCTGCTTTAAGGCATTAGCCACTCAACAGTTGTTGCGGAACCATGAGTTCGATTTCTTTGGAAATGAAGAATGGCCAGGAAATTCTCCTGACCTGAACGTCTGTGAACACATTGGATCAGTTATAAAGGACAAGGTTGAATGTCTCTTGTTTCAAGAACCTGCAGCAAATCGATTTTCGAAGGATACAATGGCGCAACACATTGAAACTGTTTTAGCAAATTTGCGTAGCGATCAAAATCTATTCACGTCACTTTTGTCAAGCTACCCAAAGCGAATTCAGGCTGTCTTGGAAGCCAATGGCGGGAACACCAAGTTTTAATTGTTTCTCATTAAATGCAGGATTAAATTCTCTTTTGTAAGATATGTTTAGTTTTACTGTACCTCTAATGGTTTAGGCCATGGGCGGGGGAGCTAAGGTTTATTGGAGCTCCGTACAAAGAGGGGGTTCCTTCGTCCCCATCTTATTTTCAGTTTTGGGATATTTACTGACTAGTTTAATATAATGAAGAAAGTAGTCGTGATTCCACACGAGGTGTATGCTTCATTACAAAGCTCAACGTGTCAAGATACGGTTCTAGAACCCCGTAAAAGCGGAGAATCTTATCTTATACCCAAGAAGCTCTGGAGAAATTTCTCCATGACTACGAAGATTATAAGAATCCGACGGAGGTCTAGTTATTAGGCACAGCGCAAACGACGTTGAGCATAGAGGCATAGGTCCTGGGGGCGATTCTAGAGACGAACAGTCAAAGAACAACGGAGCGACCCCACAACATATCGAGCATTTATTAAAAAACAGTCTCCCACATACATTGAGGAATAAAGGTTTAAGTCTTTATAGTCTATTGAGTGAGGATCTCATTATACAGTGGACAGATACAGGTGAGGTTGTTGTTAAAGGAACAAAGGTACAGGGTTCGAACATCGTTGACATCGTACATGACTTGGTGAGAAAGTGGGATCGCCCCTCTCCAGCAGGATGGGAACGTATTAACACTTTCGAATTCCAATGACGCAAATTGCATCAAATTTTTTTTGCGTAAACGTTCCTATGACGCATTTAGCGTCATTTGGTAAAAAATCTTCTAAATGTCATGTTTTCACACAATTTCTGTCATTTCAAGATCGAGTTATATTTTAGGATGTGTATTTACGGATGACAATAAAGTGGCGGAGACTCACTGTTTATTTAGACATTGTAGGGGGAGGATGTGTCGCTCATATGATTTTAAATTTCATAAAATTTATTGGTCTGTTTATTTGCCTCTTACAAGTTTTTATGATTTATTATCTATATCATGCAATTTTCATTAAAGAAATGTAGAGTTGTAGTTATAAAACAATACAGTAAAATTAAATATAAAATTATTGAAAGACTGTCAACATAATCAGAGCAGAAGCCTATGTGCGAAGCGAACTGCTTGCAAGCGTAGAGCGGTTAGGGGGTAAGAAATAGGCACTTGCGCGATACGGGAAAATGTTAAGCAAGATTAGAGCAAATAAATCTCCCAAAAACACTGATAGGTAATCTGAACAGGTTAAAAGACTTGGAACAAGCCTCGCATGTACCACAGCTGAACGAGGAGAAGGAAGAGACCAAACAACAACGGCCGACCCTCCCCACGTGCCTCTAAAATACCCAAATGGCTAACATATAAAGAAAACGTTATTATGACTTTTCTAGCCCAGCCTCCTACTGCAGCGTTAATAGACTGCACAGAGGCGTTTATAATGAGGGAATAGGGGGAAAAAAAGATGTTGAGAGGTTTTTGCAGGAGTAGGATGCTTATACACTTTATAATCCGGTGAGAAAAAGGTTTAAAACAGCCAAGACAACAGCAGCCTCGATTGATTCTATTTGGCAAGCGGATTTAACAAACATGCAGAGATATTCAGTGCATAATGGCGGCTACCGCTACATCCTATTCATAATAGATGTATTCTCTAGATATTTGTGGCTAATTCCCCTGAAAAATAAATCGCCTGAAACAATTTTTATAGAATAACAGAATTTATAGGCCGAGCTCTACGGAAAATGTTGACAGAATTTAATATCAGTTATTACATTAGCAATTCTATACATAAGGCATCTTTAGCTGAAAGAGTTCAGCGTACCATAAAGGAACGCATGCATCGCTATTTCACACATAAAAATACATACAGATATACAGACATTCTACACTCGCTGGCTTCATCCGACAACTGTAGAGTACACACCACCGTGCGATTGGTAGGACACCTAACGAAATTTTAGAAAGAGGTACGCATACAGAACGTGAGGTGAGAAAAGATATTCGTAGAGTACCACCACGCGCGAGGTGTTTCAAAATCAGTGATTATGTAAGGCTGTCGCGTTCGGGTAATAAATTCGCGAAGGGACTTGAGCAAGGTTGGACACGTGAGATTTTTAAAGTTAGGGCTATGAGACCTAAAGACGAGATAATGCTGTATTACGTTGAAGATTTGAATGGGGAAGAGTTCGCAGGGGGCTTTTACTGCAACGAGCTGCAGAAAGTGACATTTAATTTAGGAAAAAAAGTGTTTAAAATTGAAAAAATTTTAGGCAGCAAACGTTCAGGAAAGAGAAAAATGTACCTGATGAAATGGCTAGAGTATCCAGAAAGCTTCTACAGATCTATAGATCTACAGAAGCTAAGGCTAACAAAGACCCTAAGATCCACTCTAAGGTTAGCCCGAGAGAAAGGAAAGAGTAGCGGGTTAAGAGAAGAGAAGAAGGGGTTAAGTAAGAGCAACACCTATCACTCATGGGTTAACATTCATTCAGAAAAAGAGGAAAAGTGTCTCACCATCATCATCCGCCGGCCACTGCCGACAAGTCAGAAAAATAGTCGGAGAGAATAGGAGAGGGGTGAAAGATGAAAAGAAGTAAAATAAGAACGCATACAAACCATGCAAACACAGTCTTAACTCACTGTCATACCATGCAAACTACAAACATGCAAGAAAAGAGTTAGAGACATGCAAAGTAAGGAAAAAAAAAAAAAAAAAAAAAAAAAAAGTAGGTAAAGTTAAACAAAAAGTGGGTTAGTTTACGCTACGAGCTACATCTACGTTCGTGTTAGTCTAATATTTTTTTTTTTTTTTTTTTTTTTTAATAATTAATTGCTGGCATCACACGCTGGCATGTCACAAGCTGGCATTCATCGTCAACAGACTCATCCTCGAGCACCACCACCAGAGCTCCTGTTGTTAACTTTCTTTTTTAATTTTAAACAACGTTAATATTTTTAAAATGTCTGTCAAGACGGTTCTTAAACACATTAACGCTGGTAGAATGAACGACTGACGCGGGAAGATTATTCCATTTATCAATTACTTTAAACGTAAAGAAGTTTTTAGCGATATTAGTAATGAAACGTCTGCCACGCAACTTGAATCCGTTATTGCGAGTATTACTATTATCGAAAGTGAACAATTTGTTAAAATTTACGTTATCGATGTTATTAACGATTTTGAAAACTTCAATAAGCTCCCCCCTTAATCTCCTAGTTTCGAGTGAATACAAGTCTAACACTTTAATCCTATCTTCATAAGGCTTGTTGCGCAATGACGGAATAAGTTTCGTGGCACGACGCTGAACCCTTTCTAACCTATCAATATCCTCACGCAAGTACGGGCACCAAAACTGAACGGCATATTCTAAATGTCTAAATGATGATCTACAGATCTACAGAAGCTAAGGCTAACAAAGACCCTAAGATCCACTCTAAGGCTAGCCCGAGAGAAAGGAAAGAGTAGGGGGTTAAGAGAAGAGAAGAGAATAAGGGGTTAAGTAAGGAGCAACACCTATCATTCGTGGGTTAACATTCATTCAGAAAAAGAGGAAAAAAGTCTCACCATCATCATCCGCCGGCCACTGCCGACAAGTCAGAAAAATAGTCGGAGAATATAGGAGAGGGTGAAAAAATGAAAAGAAGTAAAATAAGAACGCTTACAAACCATGCAAACACAGTCTTAACTCACTGTCATACCATGCAAACTACAAACACCTATATAAAAGCTGATGCAATAATGAAGCTTAAATAGGATACAACATGGCGCCTAACCACTTCTACGTCACACTCCCGTCCTCCTTTTCTCTGTTTGTACATCCTAGCAACACCCTGGCCAACTTTGTAACAGAACTCCAAGGGCCCATTTAATTGGACCGTGAATCATATGAGGTAGGAATATTCGAATTTCAATTGGATACCAAGTTTTTGGGTATTGAGAAGAAACAGGCCGTTTTTCTGTTTCTTAGAAGATTCGAGGAGTGTGGAAAATTAGACATAACTTTAGATGATACTATACGGTCAGTCTGGTTCGGTGAGACACAGTACTATAGTACTAAAGTAACACGAGGGCCCGGTCATTATGACAGAGCTTCGGATATTGTGTGGGCTTTAAACAAGAGTCTTCAAAGGTCATACCTCACCGCCGATTTACTTTATGAAGTCGTAAACATAAACGCACCAGCCCATACTTTGATGCTAAAATCAATGACTAGGAGAGATGTTAAGGTAAATGAACTGTTCCAAATTATACCTGTGGACAGATACGGCGGGGCCTTCCAAAGAGACACTTTTCACGCGTCACAGCATGGCTCGTGCAGCTTAATGTATTGAACGATGGCTACCTTCCCCCAAGCATGTTATATTTACATCAACATCGTGGAACATCAGTTTGTTGGGGATACCCAGGCGCGGCTGCTGCGCATCGCCCACATTCCCAATCATAGAGGAAGGAGCTTAAGCATCACATACGACAAGCCTCATTATGTCAATGTCGCAACTAACCTACTAACTAGTATCTCAATATATATAAGAACGATTGATGGGAAAAGTTTTCCATTCGGTGACGGGAGCTTAACAGTGAGGCTTCACTTTCGTCGCACTCTGATAGAATGACCCGAAGGCCTTTCACAGTCTATCGAGAGGTGAGATACCAGCGCGGGAGTGGGGTTGGATCAGTTTTCTCAACCAAACTGTCCACTTGCTAAAGAGTGGTGCCAGATATTTCGGCAGAAAAGCGTTACAATCAGGTCTTAACACGTAGAAGACATAATGGCTGGGGCTAAACCAATTTCTTAACAACCAGTTCGGATACAGATAGGGATGTAAATTGGCGAGCGCCAATGGGGCGGGCCATTAATCTCCGGGGTGTGGGGTGAGCGGTAGCTCCCCCAGCAGGGTCCGTGGCGGAGCCCCGGAAGCCAACGCATTTTAGCTTTTCCATACAGCATTTTGTAACATTTTGGCAGAAATTATTTAACATATTCTTTATACTCACTAATGATATAATTATCTAAAAATAAACAAATTTTTCATCAAAAAATAAATAAATATTGAAACGACCACTGCTTGTGATACTACCTATATGTTTCTATGATATAAAATCCTGAAAAAATGAAAAAAAATTTTTTATATAAATTTACCTTCTCAATCATGCTGTCTCATTCAAGAAGTTTCCATATAGCCAGTTCGTTCTGCGATGGTTGAGTATCAGTTTTCTCACGAACTCTAGTACTAATCATCAGCATGACGAAGACTTCTTAGCCACGTCTTGACATATAACACAGCATCCCAGTCTGCTACAGGCTTTCCTAGTATTTTTATTGTCATCAGACTGGGAATATGATTAACAGAAAGTTTGCTTCTTTCCGCTTTCGCAATATCGTTCATAACACTAAAGCCTCGTTCTGCTTCCGCGCTGCTAATAGCAATTGTGCTCATTATTTTCTTAACTTTAGTAATGGTAGGTGGAAAAGGAATATTCTTTGATTCCACATTTGAATCAACAAAATCCAGAAAGTCATTGATGTCAATTTCAAATTTTATGAGTTCGTTCAACTGTCTTATCTTTTTTTCACCTGCCAGCCTTGGCGATAAAATTTCATCATATTTCTAAGATGTTGGTTCTAGTAAATCAAAAAGTGCTAGGAGGTCCCCACAGTGAAACCGACTTTGAGTAACTTGTTTCAAATTGAAATGACTTGTAGATAAAAGCCTAGCTGTCATTTTGTAAACTACATTCCAAATCAGCTGATTTCAAGGCAGTCCTGCAGTATTTGAACTGATACTTTGGCTGTCTTGAAACTGAATGTGTTTAAACGCTTCAGACTGGATTAACTGCTCAACTTCTCTTTCATGGCACCCCAAATTTTCTTTAAGAGCTGATAGTGCTCTTATTGTACGTCTTACAAGTTTATCTGTTTTCTGAAATGTTGTAAAACGTGCTTGGAAAGCATTAGATAACAAGGCAATTTCCTCCAGTATATCAATGATCAAAGCTACATACATAATTCCACACGCTGGTAAATTCTCTGATCTAATGTTTACATTTCCTAGTCCGGCTGACTCAACCACGTGTTTCAGTTCCAGCCAACAAGCTGGCTTTGCTTATTAAGCAGTTGTTCGATCGATCTTTTCAAAAATACTTTCTAAAAATTTCATAATGAAATAAAATCATTCTAATGGCATGCAACGAATGTAACATCAAATGTGACATTGTAAACTAAAGCTATAATTCACAAAAACACAATCGTGAACGAAACAAATCCTGGGCGTCATGAGCATTCGTAAAATTCATGAAAACTGACTGACAAATTGCAAATTTCAAGATAAATTTCTACTGACTTAAATATTTGTTAAAAACAAACAAACGGTTCGGTGATCCAATCAAAATTTAACAAACAACCAGTTCGGGCGAACCGGACCGAACCGGTCCCAGCACACCCCTGCGGCTTTACGCAAGTTATGATAAAAGTCGAAAATATGGAAGGCATTATGATTTGTGTAAGGGATGTCTCGAGCTTGTGGATGATATAGTGAAACATTGTAAGGATTGTCACATGGTATGTGAGTAATGTAAAAGCTCCAAATGTGAAAGTCGTGTAGTTGAAACTGAGAAGAGGAACTCTAATGTGTGTAGACGCAAATTTTCCAATAATAACTGCTTTGAGCTCCATGAGTCAGTTGGCACTGACTGAGAATCTTTGAATGCGGTATGTTTCACATGATGGATAATTGGGGGAAATTCACGCATTAATGTTATGAAATTCACTGTTCTACATGCCACGAGAAATATAAGGCAGATGGTATAAAGCATGTATGTTATATGAAACCTTGTATAACTGTGTACTACGATATAGAAACATATACGGATGCTGAAACCAAAGAGGTTATACCACATAAGTAGGATGGTGTCAAAACCCACAAGTGCAATGTTGCAATGTAATTGCATAATATTACGTAATGTTGCAAGAGTGCCACCCCCACCCCCTTTTGTCGCAAGAGTGCCACCCCCCACCCCGTTTGATGCTAAGCCCCGGCCCCCTTTGTTGGGAAAAAAGGAAGAGAGAGAGAGAGAGAGAGAGAAGGCCTTTGTTGCCAACCCAAAATTAGATTGCAAGGGGCATGCAACTTGGAGGCGGAATTCTCCCCCAAGCTATTCCCCCAAAGGGCCAGAAAGAGAGAGAGAGTGAGAGACCTCTACAGGCCTTTGTTGCCAACCCAAAATTAGATTGCAAGGGGCATGCAACTTGGAGGCGAAGTTCTCCCCCAAGCTATTCCACCCAAAGGGTCAGAAAGGAAGAGATAGCAAGAGAGGAAGAGAGAAAGAGGGGTATGCAACTCAGAGGCGGAGTTCTCCCCCAAGCTGAACGCCCCAAAGGGGTATACCTAACCTAAGAGGCCTCTATGGGAAGGAAGGGGTTTCCTCACCACCCAAAGGGCCATTAAAAAGAAAGGACCAGAGGTCCTTGCTCGGGCGGCTGCCCGAGCTCTTATGGGAATCTTCTGCCATACACCCCCTTTTATAGAGTCCCAAAAGGCCAGTTGGCTGAGTTGCCAGATAACGCCATGTATTTAATTCATCAGCCAATAGAAGACTGAATTGCCAGTTTGCGTTTCACACCACACTAGACCTACAGTTTAACATGGAATTAGAAATACACCTCGTCAGGGAATGATTGCCATCTCTCACATCAACCCACCGAACTGCTCATTTTGACAAAGATTAAGGTTTTCACACCACACTAGACCTACAGTTTAATATGGAATTAGAAATACACCTCGGCAGGAAATGAGTGCCATCTCTTTCAAATCTACCCACCGAATTGCTCATTTTGACAAAGATTAAGGTTTTCACACGACACTAGACCTACAGTTTAATATGGAATTAGAAATACACCTCGGCAGGGAATGACTGCTAGCTCTTTCACATCATAATTTCGAGATAATTCAAGCTCATATACAGGACCTACATTGTCTATAAGATCTGTGGCGCGTGGAACATGCGGCCTTCAGAAGATGTGAACATCTGCTCTGTGGACCAGTTTAAGAAAATGGATAGGCCGAACCTTGCGATGTAGGACTTTTTTTCCATGGAACCGTAACTACTGATACAGCCTCGGTACGGATTGCAATGCTTATTGAGGCACTTCTTGTCCTTGTATCTCCCTCATGTGCACCTACATTGTGTCCGACAACACAGAAACCCCAAAATTGTTGTGAAAGATGCAAAAGTGTAATGACAAAAATAGAACAGCTTCAGAGTTCATTCACACCATGCGTATACTTATCTCGTGTACGCAGTGTAGACCTTCCACATTGTGTCCGACACACTATTTTTTTTCTACGCGAGAGAATACACATTTGAAATCCACAGCTTGCACCGCTCAACTGTGTACGCAGGGGTAGAGATATCCCCAGGTAGTAGCAGGATTCACTTTTTTTAGGCGTAAATGGCTTGTTCAGGTTCAATTGTCAGATACCACTTTTTATTTTAACTGTTCAGGTATACATTATTATGGAGAGTTACCAGATACCACTTTTTATTTTAACTGTTCAGGTATAAATTATTATGGAGAGTTACAAGATACCCCTTTTTATTTTAATTGTTCAGGTATACATTATTAGGTTGCCCAGATTGTACCATTTATTTAATTAATTCTTAAAAGTTGGCTTAGAATGCCGCTAGTAGGTTTAGAAGGCGTAACCAACCATTTGGTATAATTGTTTACAACCAAAAGAATTAAATAAAACAACATTACATCATTCTGTTTATTATAAATATATAGAAAATAAATATACATTTGAATGATCAATTAAAAATAATAATAGTTTAAGAAATATGAACGAGGAATATGCATATAATCAAAAATATATGTCAATATAACAGTACAGGAGAAATATATAGATATATACACACAATTATGGAGATATATAGAAAATAAATATACATTGGAATGATCAAAATACAAAAATAAAAAATAAGAAATAATATAACCATCGACATAGCAGAAATATATACACACAACTAAATAAATAAATACATACACTTTATCTTCTACCGCGCAACATAAAAAATAAGAAATAATATAACCATCAATATAGCAGAAATATATACACACACAATTATGTTAAATAAATACATACACTTTATCTATCTTCTACCGCGCAAAATAAGAAATCGTATAGCCATCAATACAGCAGAAATACACACACACACACACACCACACACACACACACACAAATATGTTAATTATATAAATACATTTCACTTTTTTTTCAAAATACTAAACTCGCACTTATTCGAGTCTACAATTACATCATTATTGCTCTGCATTACTTAGTGTACGCGGTTTAATAATATTTCACCGCTTAAAGTATAGGGAAACCTCACTCGATATGAAGGGCCTTCATATTGTTCAGTACTATTTTTGTACCCACTTTACATCCGGTTGGTAAGTTATCTTTAAATACGGCTAGAATACAATCAAAAGCACGCAGAAAGAGTTCATCGTTAGCCACATTATTAAACACAAGTTTATAAACACCCCTTCCCAATCGAGGGTTTATTTCTACCGACCCGAGCTTTTCAATCGTGAACTCATCTTCACTCAACATAGCGGTAATTGAAATAATCTTCTAAGTCGTTACGACAACTGCTCGTTATAGGTCTGCTAATTTAATTAACCACACACACCCACACACACACACACACACACATCTATATATAAGTATATTATAAGAATTTTGAAAGAAAGCGTTACATAAGATATGCATTACATCCATATAGGATCGCATAATGTTGCCTAATGCTTTTTTGTTTTTCTTTTTAGTGACAAGTAGTTTAGTTACAGTATTTTTATTTGAATATGCCTTTGGGGAGCGTGACAGCTTTTCAGGCAAAAATCTTTGAGATTCATTTCAATTTTACGAAGGAAGATAAGAAATATAACACAGATTAGTAAAAATGAAATAAAGTTGCATTGAGATAACTCTGTCATTAGAAGCCGTGAGTTAGTAAGGTAATGGGATAGAGAGGTAGATGTAGTGGGTAGAGAGGTATTGAATTAGATGGGTTGTGAGGTCAAGTTTTTCGCTCCACCTTATACGTTTTATTGCCTTCGCAGAGGAACATTTTAAAAGTGAAACAGTTTGATCAAAGTTAAAAGAAATAATTAAAACTTGAATCTGTACCTTACTAATGGCAATCATAATGAATAGAAAGAGAAGAAAGCGTAGGCTAGATTAATAGCGTCTATTACTTCCCACATTAGGCTAGGTGAGGTTACGCTTGTACAGATATCGAAAGCTATAAAAATTAATTTATGTTAGGTCACTCTCGGCTAGCTATGGGTAGTGTGGTAGTGATGTAGTGAGTAGAGAGGGAAAAAGGTATTGAGTTAGTGTAATGGTGATGTAATGGGTTAGAGAGGAAGTAGTGATGTAGGAAGGTTGTGAGGTAGTGGATAGAGAGGTAGTGAGTTAGAGAGGCAATGAGGTCGTGAGAGTTAGACCTGGCAGTGATTAGGTTAGGTTAGGCTATTAGGTGAACTGCATTAAATTGCGGTTAGTTTAGGTTAGTTATGGGTTGTGAGGTACTGTGGTGGAGAGGTATGAGGTACTGTAGTGGAGAGGTAGTGATGTAGGTTACTCTTGGATAGTTATGGCTGATGAGTTAGTGAGGTAATGGGGTAGAGAGGTAGTGATGTAGGAAGGTTGTGATATATATATATATATTTTATGAATGACGATGAGATACAGCGCCCCATCATCGACATTACGGATGATATATATATAATTAGTTTAACACGCAACCTTAAATACAATTTCTTAATCTATGCATTTGTTTTTTCCTGTTTTCTGTTATTTCTTGTTAACATAATTTCAATTGTTAACTTATTTATCACACGTATTTTTAAATATATATATACACACCTTCAATATAATCTTTGATGTGTCTATTGTTAACTTATTTATTACACGTGTTTGTAAGTATATATGTCTTGAATATAATCTTTGATGTGTCTATTGTTAACTTATTTATTACACGTATTTATAAATATATATAACTTGAATATTTCGTTTATTAAATAAATCATATTTCAATTAGCGTTACCTGGGATTCCCTGCGTGGTCAGTTGATTGCAGTAAGCCCTTGAGCTCCGACGTGTATTCGCCCGCGTAGAAGAAAATGGCTACCTTTAATATTGCTTGTTCAACGTTTGCGAAATGGTATTCAGCAAAGTGTCAAGATGTGGTGGATACCGAAAAACTTCCTATTCCTCCCTCCTTTGCCTCTTTTAAAACCACATTGGATCGTGCGAAGGATCAAGATGTACATATACTCTATGGTTATTCTGGTGAGAGCGTTGTAGGCTTTCGTTGCACAGACGATGTATTGAAGTATGCTGTAGACCTAAGCTTTATAAAGTCTCACATATACCGTGAACTAAAAAAAACAAAGCGTGCAGAAGAGAAGCAGCAGATATGGATAGTGAGCCTTGTGGATGAGTGGTGTGATAAACGGTATTATATCATGCTACACAATGTCGAGTACTCGTACACTTCGGGTGAAAATATGAATCTCGTCATCATGGACAATCTTAAGTATTTTTACCACTATATTAATGTATATCATGATGAGGTTCGTAGTGAGGTTGTTGCTAGTGCCCTGCGTGAGTTTTTAGCAGAGTTTAGAGACGAGTATCGTCTGTTAAATAAAAAGGAAAAATATGGGCATATGTTCCTCTCAAATAGTGCGCCGGAGTGTGAAGATGTTTAGTTTGTGGAAATGGTGAGTGGTAAAAAATAAAACTGCCTATAACGAGCAGTTGTCGTAACGACTTAGAAGATTATTTCAATTACCGCTATGTTGAGTGAAGATGAGTTCACGATTGAAAAGCTCGGGTCGGTAGAAATAAACCCTCGATTGGAAAGGGGTGTTTATAAACTTGTGTTTAATAATGTGGCTAACGATGAACTCTTTGTGCGTGCTTTTGATTGTATTCTAGCCGTATTTAAAGGTAACTTACCAACCGAATGTAATGTGGGTACAAAAATAGTACTGAACAATATGAAGGCCCTTCATATCGAGTGAGGTTTCCCTATACTTTAAGCGGTGAAATATTATTAAACCGCGTACACTGCGTAATGCAGAGCAATAATGATGTAATTGTAGACTCGAATAAGTGCGAGTTTAGTATTTTGAAAAAAAAGTGAAATGTATTTATATAATTAACATATTTGTGTGTGTGTGTGTGTGTGTGTATTTCTGCTGTATTGATGGCTATACGATTTCTTATTTTGCGCGGTAGAAGATAGATAAAGTGTATGTATTTATTTAACATAATTGTGTGCATATATATATATATATATATATATATATATATATTTCTGCTATATTGATGGTTATATTATTTCTTATTTTTTATGTTGCGCGGTAGAAGATAAAGTGTATGTATTTATTTATTTAGTTGTGTGTTTATATTTCTGCTATGTTGATGGTTATATTATTTCTTATTTTTTATTTTTGTATTTTGATCATTCCAATGTATATTTATTTTCTATATATCTCCATAATTGTGTATATATATATATATATATATATTTCTCCTGTACTGTTATATTGACATATATATTTTTGATTATATGCATATTCCTCGTTCATATTTCGTAAACTATTATTATTTTTAATTGATCATTCAAATGTATATTTATTTTCTATATATTTATAATAAACAGAATGATGTAATGTTGTTTTATTTAATTCTTTTGGTTGTAAACAATTATACCAAATGGTTGGTTACGCCTTCTAAACCTACTAGCGGCATTCTAAGCCAACTTTTAAGAATTAATTAAATAAATGGTACAATCTGGGCAACCTAATAATGTATACCTGAACAATTAAAATAAAAAGGGGTATCTGGTAACTCTCCATAATAATTTATACCTGAACAGTTAAAATAAAAAGTGGTATCTGGTAACTCTCCATAATAATGTATACCTGAACAGTTAAAATAAAAAGTGGTATCTGACAATTGAACCTGAACAAGCCATTTACGCCTAAAAAAAGTGAATCCTGCTACTACCTGGGGATATCTCTACCCCTGCGTACACAGTTAAGCGGTGCAAGCTGTGGATTTCAGATGTGTATTCTCTCGCGTAGAAAAAAAATAGTGTCGGACACAATGTGGAAGGTCTACACTGCGTACACGAGATAAGTGTACGCATGGTGTGAATGAACTCTGAAGCTGTTCTATTTTTGTCATTACACTTTTGCATCTTTCATAACAATTTTGGGGTTTCTGTGTTGTCGGACACAATGTAGGTGTACATGAGGGAGATACAAGGAAAAGAAGTGCCTCAATAAGCATTGCAATCCGTACCGAGGCTGTATCAGTGGTTACGGTTCCATGGAAAAAAATTCCTACATTGCAAGGTTCGGCCTATCAATTTTCTTGAACTGGTCCACAGAGCAGATGTTCACATCTTCTGAAGGCCGCATGTTCCACGCGCCACAGATCTTATAGACAATGTAGGTCCTGTATATGAGCTTGAATTATCTCGAAATTATGATGTGAAAGAGCTAGCAATCATTCCCTGCCGAGGTGTATTTCTAATTCCATGTTAAACTTTAGGTCTAGTGTGGTGTGAAAACCTTAATCTTTGTCAAAATGAGCAATTCGGTGGGTAGATTTGAAAGAGATGGCAATCATTCCCTGCCGATGTGTATTTCTAATTCCGTGTGAAACTGTAGGTCTAGTGTGGTGTGAAAACCTTAATCTTTGTCAAAATGAGCAATTCGGTGGGTTGATGTGTAATAGATGGCAATCATTCCTTGACGAGGTGTATTTCTAATTCCTTGTTAAACTGTAGGTCTAGTGTGGTGTGAAACGAAACTGGCAGTTCAGCCTTCTATTGGCTGATGAATTAAATACATTGCGCTATCTGGCAACTGAGCTTTCTATTGGCTGATGAATTAAATACATGACGTTATCTGGCAACTCAGCCAACTGGCTGTTTGGGACTCTATAGAAGGCGGTGTATGGCAGAAGACTCTCGTAAGAGCTCGGGCAGCCGCTCGAGCAAGGACCTCTGGTCCTTTCTTTTTAATGGCCCTTTGGTTAGTGAGGTAGCCCCTTCTCTCCCATAGGGGCCTCTTAGGTAAGGTATACCCCTTTGGGGGGTTCAGCTTTGGGGAGACCTCCGCCTCCAAGTTGCATACCCCTCTTTCTCTCTTCCTCTCTTGCTATCTCTTCCTTTCTGCCCCTTTCGGGGGAATAGCTTAGAGGAGAACTCCGCCTCCAAGTTGGATGCCCCTTACAATCCCGTTTTGTGGTTGGCAACAAAGGCCTGTACTCTCTCTCTCTCTTTCATTTTTTCTTTTTTTCAAACAAGGGGGGGCGGGGCTTAGCAGCAAAGGGGGATGGGGGAGCCGCTTAGCAACAAGAGGGGGGGACTCTTGCAACAAGGGGGGTGGGTGGCACTCTTGCAACAAATGTTGGCACTCTGGCAACATTACGTAATTTTATGCAATTGCATTGCAACATTGCACTCATGGGTTTTGACACCATACTACTCACATCTACTTTTAAGCCAGACTATCTGCGATGAGTGCATGGAAGTCGAGTGTGATAAGTGTCGCAAATGTGGTAAACGAACAAACGTTTTTAAAATGATCGCATACGACAACCACGTGAAACTCTTTGTGTCCTATATTGTCAGGTTCGCGGACAAGTTCAAAAGAATGACTGTGTATATTCTTGCCCATAACGGCGCAAAATTTTACACACAATTCCTTTATAAGGAACTGCTTGAACACGAATCATGGAAGATATTTACAGGCGATCCCTTGAAAAGAGGAAACAAACTTATACAGATGCCAGTAAGAGGTAATGTTCAGTTTAAAGACACTTTATTATTCACACCTTGTAAATTAGCCAAGTTACCGAAAGTGATATGCTTAGCCGCCGAAATTTCAAACGGGTATTTCCCATACACTTTCCTCACTGGCGACACTTGCAACGAATTGGGAATTGGCCTAACACAGAAGGAATTCTTTGAGAGGGTGAACCTTTACCCCTTCGACAGCTCCCCCGACTTATCTGGGTATAAATACGCAGTTATGTCCACAGCGGAGTGGGAACATATCAGTCAGATTGGAATTCGCCAAGCCGCTAGACGCGCGTATTAGTGTACTAGTTTACGTAGAATAGCAAACCCTAATAGAAATGGATAGGCTTAGAGATGTAGTTACAGACTTTAAAAATGTATCCGAAACACTCCAGAGAGTAATGAATAGTGACCGATTCACACGCTCCAATTTATCGGCGTGTTTGCGAGGAATGAAACGCTGAAACTTTCAACTACTAGACACTGCGGCGCACTTATTCTAAATACGGATGTTAGTGGCGGATAAGGGATTCATTGGATAGCCGTTTGTTTTAAAAATAGAGAACGAATGTACTATTTTAATTCACTGGGTGGACATCCCTGGAATGATGTTATTATTGTAAAATTTCTCGATCAATTGCAGATTCTCCAAATAGTCTGGAATCTTCACCGATTCAAGAGCTACTACAGCAACGTATGTGGCATGTACAGTTTGCGCGTATGGCCCGCGGGAATGAATTTACAAATTTTTAAAAATTATTCGACTTGTGTGACACCGAACGGACTGATGAACTGGGATGCACCCAGATAAAAAACCGGTTCCCGTTTGTATGCACTCGGTGTATTGTGTGAAGTTTTATGCGTATACATATAATTGTAACTTCATCAATTAATTATTGTAACAATATGTACAGAATAGCTTAAAGGACTATATTGTGTAAAATTATAAAATGTACCCCAATAATATTAGTTTGTGTAACATTTAAAGACGAGGATTATGTTGTGTAGCTTATTTAAAATGTAATGGATGCTAATTCTGTAACTACTTTAAGTTGAATATATATATATATATATATATATATATATATATATTAGGGTGCTTTTAAAAACTGAAAGTGTGAATTTCGGGTCACGGAACCCCGCAAATGATGAGGTTCCGGGAGCAAATAAAGCACATGATTTTTTTGGAAAATCATCAAATATTTAGAGGTTGCCGAAAGACCCCAAAGTTTTACCCATATGCTAATTTATTTATGCGCCCTTTTTAAGTCACTTCTAGTGTTTATTAACCCATTGATACACAGCGTCCCCAAAATTAGAAATTGCATTTGTCAATTGCGTTCTGATAATTATAATCCATATTTCTTTACTTCAGTATACCAACAAATGAATTTTCTTTAATTCTAAATCGTTTTCTCTTAATTACTCACGTCTTTCGTGCATTTACGTAATGGTGGCCAAGAAGCATCACAGTTCTTATAACGGTAAGTGTTATTTAAATAATTCATATATTTCAAACGTTTTTTTTACTTAGCACTGTAATGGATGGTATTATGAATTGTTTGTAAGTATAATGACTTGTTTTACCAGCAATATTTTTGTTTCCAAAAATAGTTATAAGGTTTAATTTTTATGCGTATAAAATTTTGGACGCTCTCTGCTTCAGCGTATTGCAATCATCTTTTTTCGCATCGTCTGAGTGAAATAGTGTAGTGTACCGTAGATTATTTTAAATTTATATATGGATTGGATATACTGTAAATGGTTATGTATGCATGATTTCGCAAAATTATTATAATTTTAATACATATTGTGTTCATGGGTTATCAGCCAATCATTGTTTGAACACAGATTACGGTTACAAAGAGGGTGGCTTATTTCTACACATTTTCCTGAGGTACTTTATCCATGAATGGGTTAAATTAACTTACCAATTTCACTGTTTTGTCTTATTCACAGATAACTGGTGAACGATGGCGGCATGTACAAGATCGAAGAAATCAATCTGGCTTGTGGGGTCATCAAGTCCTACTATTGCCGGTCAGCAATTACCTTCAAGAGGTGATGTATTGAAGTATCTTTTCCATCTCCACAATGAAGAGAAGAAATCCTTAGCTGAGAGTGTGTCCTCGACATCACAAGCCATCATTGAAATCTGGGTGACAGAAGGTTTACCGACGAAACATCCGCACGACGTCAAGAAGCACGTCCGGAAATTGCATGACGAATGGCAGGGTTTGAAGAAGAGAATTTCGCGGAAAACGAAGACCAATTTGGACAACCAGGCTGCGTTCAGGTCAAGCTTGAACAACCTTTTCGACATTGGTCACCAAAATGCCCTAAATCTTATCAAAATTCAGGAGGACAAGGACTTCCTGCTTGCTCAAAGGGAGGAGGGTCGGAGAGGAAGGATTGGAAATGTCGACAAGAAGATTGCCAAAAAAGTCGCAAGGGCCCAAGAAAGAACTGCTCAGGAATTGAAGCGGAAAGACAGGCATGTGCAGGAAATGGAAGAAATCTCTGCTACCGTTGTTATGGAAACCTCATCGTCAGCGTCATCAAGTGAGGAAACAAGTCCCGAAAGAAAGCCAGTTACATCGTCGGCTCCAAAACATCGCCGTGGGACGACGGCAATCAGTTCGGAGGTCGCTGCGGCATTGGACCGCACGCGGATGAGCGACAGGGCAGCTGCTCGTGTTCTCATCCCCTTTGGCATGCAAATGGGTCAGGACATAAGTGAGATGTGCCTCAGTCCAAGTGCTATTCAGGCCAGCAGATCCAGGTACAGATCAGCCCACGAAGCAGAGGTGAGAGCTTCCTACAAGCCTGAATGCCCTCTTGTTCTTCACTGGGATGGAAAACTTATGGCAGACTTAATGGAAAGAGACAAAATCGACCGTTTAGCCATCTTAGTTACCGGGGATGGGATGAGCAAGATTCTAGCCATCCCTAAACTCCCAGACTCCAAGGCAGAAAGGACAGCAATCGTCATCATCGAAACCATCGAAAACTGGGATCTTGGCCAGAAGATCAAAGCTCTTTGCTTTGACACGACAGCCACCAACACCGGCATCCATGGAGGAGTGTGTGTGCGAGTAGAGCAGGCTCTCGGGCGTGAAATGATTTACTTTGCGTGTCGACATCACGTGCTGGAACTGCTGCTTGAAGCAGTATTTTCTTTCCTTGTTGGAGACCTTTCCAAAGGACCTGAGATTACGATTTTCCAGAGCTTCCGTAATGTTTGGCCGCAACTGAAATTGAATGAATACTCCACTGCCGCGGACGAAGAGGACACGGCTGCAGTGATCAGTCCCTGGGCCGAGAAGATGATTCATGAAGCAAATGACCTTCTGAAAGTGAAGCATCCCAGAGATGACTACAAAGAGCTTCTTGAACTTGTAGTCATTTTCTTGGGAGGAGTACCTCACGGACGTCGGAGTCCTGTGTTCATGGCTCCAGGGGCTTTGCACCTAGCACGGTGGATGGCGCGTGGAATTTACTCTTTCAAGATTTGGATGTTCAGATACCAGTTCACGATGCACATGAACCAATGTCCTTCAACATCTCGTGGAGCAAGTAGCAGTGACCGCCTGATTTCTGGGTTGCGGGACTTCTGTCTCTTCGTTGCTCAAGATTACGTCCTTCCGTGGTTTTCAGCAAGAGAAGCAGCAAGCGCTCCACGAAGCGACTTAGCCCTCCTTCAAAAGTTGCAAAACACCAACGCCGCTGGGTACAAGAGTTTTAATCGGCATCTCTGGTACCTCAATGAGGTAAACGTGGGCCTTGCACTATTCGATCCTGCAGTCGATGATGATGAGAAGCGGAAAATGGTAGAGAATATGAATTCCGTTGAAGGGTCAGAAGCTCTCCCCCGACGAGTCTGGATTCCAGATCCAAGAGGAAGACCCTGGCAGACTTTTGCTCTTCCAATACGTACAATCTGTTCACCCTTCTAGATCTTCCGGTCGATTTCCTGCAAGAGGATCCATCAAACTGGGAAAACAACACCAGCTTTGGTTCAGCAAAGATCAGGGTGGATTCCTTAAATGTAGTGAGTGATGCAGCAGAGCGAGGCATAGCATTGATTCAAGAATTCACGAAGGCTGGAAGGACTCGGAACGAAGAGCAGATGCAGTTTATGATTCAAATCGTCGAAGAACATCGTAAAGTCTTGCCGACAGCCTCCAAAGCCACTTTGATGAAAAAATGAACGCCAACACTCGAGGTGTCATGTACTTTAATCGTTAATTATGAATTTAGTGAATATACTCACACGATATATTTGTTCTGAATACTTATTGGAGATGTATATTGGAGATGCAATTTATCATTTAAACTAAGAATTAAAATTTCCATTGCCCTATAAATTGAAAATACCTATCAGCTGTGGGCAACCTCTAAATGTTGTTGGATTACAAAGAAATTTTGCCTGTTCTGTTTTCTCATGTATCCTCACAAAATAAAGGGTTCCGCTCCCTTGCATTTTCATTTCGCATTTTTCACCATATACCATAAACACACCCTAATATATACAGGGTGGGCGGAAAGTAGCTCCCTAATTTAAATTACATATAAATTATGTATAAATTGTGATTGTATTGTTATATTGTTATGGTGTGTTCTCTAAAGTGGTACAATTGTAACGGTAATCTTTTTTTCTCTAAAGTGTTCTCTTTGTGTTCTCTAAAGTGGTACAATTGTAACGTTCATTTTTTTTTTCATTTCAGATTGAAGGGTAACATGGCTGAGCGTTTAACACTGCAGGAGCGTGCCCAGTTGGCGGCACGGTACGAAGTTTGGCAATCTGTCGTTCGAGTTCAAAGATGGTGGCGGGCCATTCACGGACCACGTGCCCAAGTGGACCCGAAAACAATCAAGAACTGCCACTCGAAGCTCATGACCACGGGGTCTGTGGCAGATGTTCGAAGATGTGGTTGCCCTTCGACATCCAGGGCCCAGGAGACGGTGCAGGCAGTTCAGGAAATGTTCGCACGGAGTCCACGAAAGTCAACTCGCCAGGCAGCTCGGGAAAGTGGACTCTCCCGCTACTCAGTGCGAACTGTGCTGAAGAAGGAGCTGAACTGGCGTGCGTGGAAGCCGCATTACTGCCAATCTCTCTCGGACGAGGACTGCGACATTCGCATGGAGTTCGGGGAAATCATGCTGGCTTGGCATGAAGACTGGCCCCATCTCTTCCGCAACATCCTCTGGAGCGACGAGACGGTGTTCCACGTCGGAGGCTTTGTCAACCGCCACAATTGCCACTACTGGGCAGGAGAGGATCCCATGGTTACCGCTGAAAAACGGCAGAATCGGTTCAGTGTAACGGTGTGGTGTGGTATGATCTCAGATCAGGTTGTGGGCCCGTTCCTTCTGCGCAACACCATGAATGCTGAGCGGTACCTTGCTATGTTGCGAAACGAGGTCTGGCCGGTTGTCAGCACATGGGAGAACATCGACGATCTGATATTTATGCAAGATGGCGCCCCTCCGCACTTCGCTCTTTTTGTCCGTGAGTGGCTGGATGCCCACTTCCCTGGGCGTTGGATGGGTCGTCGTGGTCCACATCAATGGCCAGCCAGGAGCCCCAACTTGACACCGTGCGACTTCTTTCTTTGGGGGTGGGTAAAGGAAGAAGTCTTCCGCACCAAACCGAGGACATTGGAAGAACTGGAGGACCGAATTCGGGAAGTCATGTCCTCCATCCCGCCGGAGTTCCTGCTAAAGTCAGTGGACGCCATTCCTGGGCGGCTCCAGAAGCTGGTGGAAAGAGTTGGAGCCCACATTGAATTTTAGAGAAAACCTACCATGTATGCCTACCTTTTCATATTATTTCTTCTGAAATAAATGGATAATATACGTATTTTTTTACCAATCCAAAATAGGGAGCTACTTTCCGCCCACCCTGTATATAATGTATAAAAAAAGAGGTCAATATCACTCCTATATGTGTGAGAAACATTGAAAGCCATATAAGGTAAAAACGTGTTCCATACAGCAAACGCGATTATGTATATATATATATATATATATATATATATATATATATATATAGAGAGAGAGAGAGAGAGAGAGAGAGAGAGAGAGTTACAAGGAGTTACAAGGAAAAGAAGCACCTCAAAAGGCCTTGCGGCCCATACCGAGGAGGTACCAATGGCAACGGGTGCCACGGAAAATTTTCTACACCCTCAAATAGTGTGCAAGATTTGGTCTAACCTTTTCTTGAAATGATCCACAGAGGAACTGTTCACAACTTCTGAAGATAACCTGTTCCACGTGTCACAGATCTTATAGGTAAAGTAATTCCCACACACACTAGTCCTAAACCGTTTCAAATCCAATTTCCAACCATTATTGCGAGTTGGGTTATCATTTAAACTAAACATGCTTCTAAAATCGACATAGTTGAACTCGCGTAAGAACTTGAAAACCGAGAGAGAGAGAAGTTACAAAAAGGCTGGTTGAAATGCGGGGATATAATTTTCTACTTACATTTCGTGTGTGCGACAATCCATTGTCTCAGTCTGTACAGCTTCACAAATGTTGGCTACTTCTTGCAATGAAAATAATTCTACCCGGTCAGAAGCTGCGAAGAGCAGATTGGATACTTCAGCCCTGTAGAACATCAGGATAAAATCACTCTATCGTGTCTCTCTATATATATATATATATATATATATATTAGGGTGTGTCAATTTTGTCAACTTTTTTCAAATCAATTTTGGTAGTGAAAATATAGTCTTTTCATGTCAAAACTTGAAATTGGCCAACCAAAATGAAATAAAATAACCCTTACCTACATCAATTTTACCTTAAAGTTTCAGAAATTGACTATTTTACTAAATAATAGGACATAAATTGATTAACTATTCATCTGTCACAAAATTATCCCATTGATCACATACGGAGTGTTTTCAAGGTCATATAGTTGTTGTACAATGTACAAGTCACAACATGAATAGAACTGTCCCTCACTCTCAGTCCTCAGTTGCCTCTTAGATGTCATAGACGGTGGTTTGCTGTTATTGCTCTTGTACCTACTTCATAGTTATTCTACTAGACGAATACTACAGTTTAACTGTAAGTATGGATTATTGATTATTACAATTATTTATTATTATCATATTCTTCTGTCTAATTATGTTGTAATCCCATGAAATATTTTTTTACTGAATTTTAGAACATCGAATGACTAAACTTTGAAACATCGTAATTGATATAAAATACTTAAATGCTTTTCTTTCTTTTCAGATATTCCTAAGATGCCAAAATTGAAGTCAAGAGGTCAGTCGTCATGCCACTTGAGCCTGTTAGTCGGTACAGGCAAGGAGCTTCCCGTATCAGAACTACCAACAGTGCGAGACATGCTGAGACTAGGGTTACTTCTTCGTGAACAAAATACAAAGGATAGAAGGAACTACACAGAGAAAGAGTTCATAAGGGACATGATTCCCCCTCTTCTGCATCAGTGGAAAAAAGCTAATGTGTTATTCAAACCACCTGTACTCAATCAGTATAGAACTATTCAGCTAAAATTAACAAAGCTGTGGCACAAAGCAGTTGAGACATCACTTGGTAAAGGAAAACTAGCAAAGAAAAATAAATTTCTGCACACATTTGATACTCTTCTTGACATTTTTAACTGCCAGTGTCCCATAGAGTTGTGTTCTGAAGCCAATTGTTCTCCCTCATGCAGAAGAGAACCTCACCCTCACATTGATTGTCGCTGTCCTCGTGAGAAGAAGATCCCTGTTTTGGAGCTGGCTTTCATAAAGGCGCAGAGAACAAAGGCAGGAGGCCAAGGAAGTATGCAGATTGGTTCGGCAGATTATTCAGAAACCAAAAAACAGATTGTTATTGCTAAGAAAAAAGAGAAAATCCGAGAGAGGAACAAAGGAAGAAAAAGAAGAGTGAAGAAGCCACCCAAAGAGATGAAGAGCTCTATCAAGAGGTTTCTCACTTCTTTGAAAGCTCTTCAGATGAACAGAAAGAGGCAACATCAGATAATAGCCCCAAAATGCCATCTGAACCTTCGCCGAAGAGAATGAAATACAACACTAAAGACATCTCAAACATTGCCCCTGCCAGTATTCGCCACCATACGGGGCTACGAGAGACTGCAGAGATTGCCACTGCCGCTTGGATAGATGCAGGCCTCATCAGCCGAGAGGATACATCCTTAGTGATAGATCATAATAAGATAAGAAGAGCACAAGAAAAAATAATCAAGAAAATATCTGATCAGCATGAAAAAGATTTGAAGGAGGAAGGTCTCTTGCCTTTTATTTGATGGAAGAAGAGATGACACAAAAGTTCTCCTAGAGGTAGAGGGAATGGACAGAAAGTTTCCCGGTCTCATCAAAGAAGAACACTACTCTGTGTGTTCCGAACCTGGTGGCCGCTATTTGTTTTACTTTGTTCCTGAAGCAGAAGTAGAAGGCAAGAAACATGCAGAGGCAATTGCTGATAAAATAATATGTTGGCTTCAAGAAAGAAGACTTGACAGTTCACTGCAGGCCGTTGGTGGAGACTCAACTGCGGTGAACACTGGATGGCAGGGCGGAGTTATGACGCATTTAGAGAAAAAACTTGGAAGAAGGCTTGTTTGGATTGTATGTGATTTGCACACAGGGGAACTACCTCTTCGTCGTCTCATCCAGGAACTAGATGGTCCTACAAAGAGCAACAACAAGTGGTCAGGCCCCCTTGGCAACATGCTAGATGAAGCAACGGAATTAGAAATAAATACAAAATTTCCAAAGGTCGAAGTAGGCCCTCCCCTTCTAGTGTTGTCTGAAGAAGTTATCAAAGGCCTCAGCACGGATCAATCTTACGCTTATCGTATTGTTCAAGCAATCAGATCAGGAGAGTTGCCTCAAAATCTGGCTCTCTTGGAGATTGGACCCGTAAGTCACAGTCGTTGGTTAACTACAGCGATTCGTTTCTGCAGGATTTGGGTTTCCAAACATGCACTGAAGGGCAAAATGCTACAGAATTTGATGTTGATTGTCGAATTTATTATTGGGTTTTATCTTCCTCACTGGTTCAATGTAAAACTTAATCCAATGTGGATGGAGGGGCCCAACCACATCTTGTTTCAATTACAGCTACTGAGAACCCAAAGGAAAGTAGTGGTGGACATCGTGTTACCTGTGGTGAGAAGGTCCGCTTGGTATGTTAGGCCAGAGGCAGTTTTGCAAGCAATACTCTGCAGCCAATGTACCAAAGAGCGAAGTGAGGCTGTGGAAATCATTCTAAAGCTTAGAGGAACATCACTAGATGATGACCAGCTGGGAGACTGCTCTGTTCAGACAAGGAAGGTACCTCCGATAAACGTCAATGCCACGAAATTGTCAGAATTAGTTAACTTGAGTTCGGAAGTTTGGAGCCACCACTGACAACATGTATAACAAACAAAGATTTAACACAACTTAAAGAGGCCCCAATGCAAGTGCCAAAGTGGCCTTCTCACACTCAGAGTGTGGAGAGATGTGTGAAAATGGTCACAGAAGCAGCTAGTCAAGTTTACAGTCACGAGAGGCGAGAAGGTTACATCAAAGCGCAAGTAGCAAGCCGAATGCTGATGTCAAGGAACCGCAGCAAAAAGGACATGACTGCATTGGTTACTTTCAAATAAAGACTGAATGATATCTTATTGCCATTTTAAATGTTGATAGGATGTTTGCGCACATTTGTTATTTTGTTACGAATTTACAGAAAAATAGAATTTTTGAATTAAAATTGATGTAGGTAGGAGTTATTTTTTATTGTTTTTGAAGCAAGGATATTATTTTGTATGCCAAATGATTACATTAAATTGCTACCAAATCACATGATTTTCAATTTAGTAATTTCACCCCCAAAATTGACACGCCTTAATTTTGCGGTACTGCGGTACTGCGGTACTACCGTGTTGGTCGGTACCGCGGAAAGTACCGCGGGAAATTTGAATGCGGTAGCGGTACTGCTGTACTTTCAGCGATCCTTTGCGGTACTGCGTTATGCGGTACCGGTTTGGTAGTGCGGTAGTAGTACCGCAGTACCGCAGTACCGCAAAAAAACGCGCAAAAAAACGCAAGTGCCCAGCTCTGGATAATGAGTCATAAAAACTTATGAGAGGCAGATAAACAAACCAATAAATTTTATGAAATTTATTATAACTTTGTAAACAAATATTCTAACCCTATTCTAATAACTCTCTTGTTACGAAAAGTTGAATAAACCTAAAGGAGATGGAATTGCTTCTTGCATTCCTGGATAATTGTAATAAAACTATTTAACGCTAACACTCTAAAAGAATACGACATGCAAAATACAGCTGCTAAACCTAAAAATCATATGAGCAACACATATTCTCCCTACAATGTCTAAATAAACACCGAGTCGTCGCCCCTTTGTTGTCATACGTAAATACACATCCTAAAATATAACTCGATCTTGAAATGACAGAAATTGCGTCAAAACATGACGACTTTAGAAGATTTTTTTTATCAAATGAAGCAAAATGCGTCATCGGAACGTTTACACAAAAACAAATTTTGCACGCAATTTGCGTCATTGGGATGCGAGTGTTAATTACGTGCTCGAAACAAAATATAGACGTTATAGACTCCGCAAAACGTAATGTTATTTATTTGACTGTTGAAGAGATGTCGAAAATCTTTATGGTGGTTGAAGAGAACTATAAAGTATCAAAAGGAAAGAGTGGAACAAGAGTGACGATTAATAATACTCCCTCATAAGCCATTATTTTATGCATTAAGCGTGGACCGCGATACAACTCAACCCTGCGTTGATATATGACTGACGTAAAAATCTACTCTAAAAACTTGTAGTAGCATCGGTGATAAAACGAGCCTTGTACCTACACAGCATCTCTTCAACTTGGACAGATTATTTGAAATAGCCACTTTCCGCAAACTGAAACCCATATTAGACGCTCGTGTTGTTGATATGCGTTACTTTAATACCATCCTCGAGCATGCTTACAGTGTTCTGCTCGACGACTTCACGAAGTGCAGAGAAGAAAAGGTGAGAATGGATTGGAACTTACTGAATATTTAGAAGGCACTTCCCCCGAGAAGTACCACTCACTTTGGGAGGCTGGATTAGAACGCTACAACCCCTCCTTCGCCATCACCATTCATCCGCAAGAATTGTATCTTTATATAAGGTACAACATCAGTCAGTAGTAATGTAGAGTGTAGAGTCGGGGCAGGGGGTTAGGGTGAGCCATAAATAAAAAATGGGGTAAGGGGGGTTGGGGGATGCGGAAATGTAGAGTGGGGAATAAAGGGGGTTGGGGTGTGTGTAGAGTGGTTATAAAGGGGGGTAGGGGATGCAGAAATGTAGAGTGGTTATAAAAGTGCGTATATTTACGTTTACATATATGTATTTGTTGGTGAGCCGAATAACTAACATCCTATCATCATAACTTCTTGAAGCAAACTGCGGGGTCCTGTGGCTGCCAGCCAGGAAACACAGAATAAAGGGAGGTAGGGGTTGCAAAAATGTAGTGTCATTATATATATATATATATATATATATATATATATATATATATATATATATATATATATATATATATATATATATATATATATATGCATATATGTACGTTTGTATATATTTGTTGGCGAGCCGAATAACTAAAATCTTATCACCACGACTACTTGAAGCAAACTGCTGTGTCCTATGGCTGTCAGCCAATCGTCCTGACGTAGTATATACACTATATATATATATATATATATATATATATATATAGAGAGAGAGAGAGAGAGAGAGAGAGAGAGAGAGAGAGAGAGAGAGAGAGAGAGAGAGAGATGTAACTTTCAGACAGGGGAATTAAAACAACCAAATCAAAAGATTTATATTTCTTTATTTATCTTTAAGTATGTGCACTTATATATATATATACAGGGTGGTCCAAAAGTTCCTTTACCGGCCTTTTGGTAGCAATACTCTGAAGCTTTCACTAGGAAAAATACAAA
Source organism: Bathynomus jamesi (assembly GCA_023014485.1). NCBI lineage: Eukaryota > Metazoa > Arthropoda > Malacostraca > Isopoda > Cirolanidae > Bathynomus > Bathynomus jamesi. The sequence goes on from JAJOZX010007069.1 coordinate 42,796, forward strand.
AACATATTTTACTTTTATACTTATAATCTACCAAAAAATGTACATCCAAATAATAAATATAATTGCAACAAGACTGAGAATGAATAAAAATGAAATGCACAGGCTAAGTTAAATTTTCAAAATGGCCTCCATTCTGTTGTATACAAGCTTGACAGCGTTTATAAACACATTGACATATTTTCTTGCAAAGTTCTTGATTATTTGCCAAATCCTGGAATTCATCTTTTATTCTGTCTTTGAGATGATCTAAACTTCTAGGTTTTGAATGGAACACTTTAGCTTTGAAGAGACCCCATAGCGCGAAGTTACAAGGAGTTAAGTCTGGAGACCTTGGTGGCCATTCAATAGTTTCTCTTCTTCCAATCTACATATCAAATGTTTCGTCCAAGAATTGTCTGACGTTTCATCCATAATGAGGCGGAGCTCCATCTTGCATCCAAATTATGGAATAAAAATTTTGTAAACCCTGTAACTGTGGCACAAAAATGTCACGTAACATTCCTAGATAATTGTCGGTAGTCACCGATCCATGAAAGAACACAGGCCCAAAAACTCCAAAAGATCGTCGAGATCTTGCAGCGTCAGCAACTGATCCTGTTGAGTGAAATTTTGCAGCCAAGGAATGCATAGTTTGCCGAAATGGTGGGACTGAAGCTGGAAAAGCACAGCGGAAACGATCTTGAACTATGGCCGATTTTTTTCTCTGTACCCAACCATTCTTCAACTACGAAAATTCTTTCATCTGTCAGCCTTCTGTCACCTCCTGCCATTATCAATATTATAACCCTGAAAATAGAAAAACATTAATAGTATAATATATATATAAATATATTAAAGAAATATGAAACAACACATACACAAATTAAAATTCATTAATCTCGGTAAATTAACTTTTGGAGCACCCTGTATATATATAATATATATATTATATATATATATATATATATATATATATATATATATATATATATATATATCCAAATCGGGAAATATATATTAAATATATATACGATTTATTTTCAACTAGTGTAAAGTTATTAACATGTATGTACATATTGGGATATTTCCATGTACTCTCTTTATTTTCTGGCTTGAAGTGAATACATCTTTGACGAATATACTATATATACAGTATATTGAGATGAAAATTTCAGACAGTGGAATTAAAACACCCAAATCAAAAGAATTATATTTCTTTATTTATCTTTAAGTATATGATGTGTCTGGGAGAAGTGATCTGTCTTTCCTTGTGAACAGACGTGTTCTATCGAGTGTCCAGTGTTAACAATTGAATAAGTGGTTTTATTCGAAGTGTCTTTAAAAAAAAATAGTGTTTCGTGCTTTCTTAAGTAAATTACATCCTGTTATTAATTATTCATAAACACATATTTTATTTATTAACTTTATTCATCACTGTATTATTTAATTAAACCAAGGCGAGTGCACGTAGTGTTTGTTTGTTTTCCTTCGAGAAGGTAAAATTCCAGTCTATTACAAAACGTAGTCTAATAAGGTTGATTTTGCTTTGCTGAGGATCATCAAGTAGGTTGTGGTCACCCTCCGTGGGAAAAAAAAAGAAAAAAGAAAAAAGTCGGCCGAACAGTGGACAGAAGTTTTTCTTCTTTTTTTTCTTTTTTTCATCCATCTTTATTAATACTTTTTCTTATTCATCTTTACTAATACTTTTTCTTTTGCAGAACCTTCATCGGTAGCTTAATTAAGTATATATTCATTTAGTATAATTTGGTTACAGGAACCTGTTTCTGCGTTTGAAGAACATTTTTGCGGGCTTGCACAGGTGACGTCACAATAAGCACGCGGTAGACCTACGTTTTATTTATTAATTGCTCCTTACTTATTGTAGAAGACGTACGTCGTTTTAGATTACTATTATTAACTCGATATTAATTTCCAAACGCTCGTTTTTTTGTTTTTTTTAATTAGTTAATAGCATGGCACCCCCGTCAAGTACTTGCGGTCGCTGTGAAGGAAATTTTGCCGCTTACACGTTTATTTTGGCTAATAATAATGATCAATTAGTTTGCAGGTAGTGCTCAAACATAGAATTGCTGAGGAACGAAGCTAGAGCGTGAGAGGGAGGCCAGAGTGAGGCTTGAAGAAAGGGTGGTGCTCCGAACGGCAAAGTTGGAATCACTTGAGCTTTCTGAGAGGAGTTATTCTTCAGTCACGGCCCCCCCCCCCTCCTCCCTCAGTTTCTACTAATGATATAAATAATACTAATAGCCCTATCTCTTCCCCTAGTTCCCGACCCTTCGGGCAAGTGCGTAATGGAGCCCCATTGAGACAACCTAAGACTTGTCTACCAGTATTACAGTATTAACGAACAATAAGTTTTCTGTTTTAGGCTTCGAAGACGTAGATGAACCTGAAATACGACTCGTTGGCGATTCCATTGTTCGAGGGCAGCTCGAGCAATTCTGCGGGAGAAACCCCCGTCGTAGGCGCTGTTACTGTTACCCTGGTGCAAGGGTGGACCATATAAATAATAGTGTTGTTTTTTTACAGACGGAACCTTTGACACAACGTATGTTATTCATGTCGGTACTAATAACGTTCTAAATTCTAGATCGGAAGAACTGCTAGCTAGGTACAGGGACTTATTAGAGCGATTAAAGGAAAAAACTAATAAGAGTGTTTTAACAGGTATACTTCCTCGAATTTTCCAACGTAACGAGTTCTATAGCACTGCGACCCATATTAACAATAATCTAAAGTCACTTCGTCAACAGGAAGTAGTGGATTTTGCGAATTTTTGGAGCAGTTTCTATGGCAGGAGAGACTTGTTTCTCGGAGATGGACTTCATCTTAATGACGTTGGAGCTGCGCGTTTAGGAAGACTATTTCATAACACTGTCTCTTCTTTTCAGGCTGCGGTAACTCGAACGGTCCTGCCATAATTTACTTAAAATTCCCTTGCGCTCGCGAAGGTATCGCGGTTACAAACAATTTAAAGGGTTTATCCTTAAATGCTCGTAGCCAACGGAATAAAATAAACGAATTTTTTTCTTTAATTGTTTGTAAAGACGATTTAATTGCGATAAATGAATCGTGGCTTAGCACTGAAACACGTGACTTTGTAGGGGAGTATCAAATTAGAGGTTATAGACCTTTTGTTAAAAACAGAATAGATAGGCGAGGAGGCGGTGTTATGTTGTATATCAAAGATAATATTGCGAATCGATATAGTCGACAATAGCAGAACTTAAATTGAACGATTTCAAACTTCTTTTTGCGGTTATACAGTACATAGGCCCCCTAATCAAACAGCTGATACGGACGAAGCGTTATATCGTGAACTAAAGAGAATAATAGGTAGTGAGCAGGCTTTAGTTATGGGTGACTTTAATTGCGCCAACGTGGATTACGATACAATGGAGGGAGACGCGGAAGGTAATCGTTTAGTCAATTTCCTCGAGGATAGCTTTCTTATTTAAAAGGTTGGGGAACCTACGAGGTTGGACAGTATTTTAGATTTAGTAATAACTACGGACGATAGGCTGATCACTGATCTTCAAGTAATAAAACCGTTAAGCAATAGCGATCACAATATGGTAGAGTTTGTCCTCTCAGTAAGTCACTCGAAACCAGCTAATTCGACGAAAATCCCTAACTTCCAGCACGCAGATTTTGTAAATTTAGAAATGAATTGTCACACGTCAATTGGGAAAACGTAATGGGAATTTCCAACGCAAAAATAATGTGGAAATCGTTTGAAACAGTATTTAGGACTATAAATGAGGAATGTGTACCGTACAAGATTAAGCGTGCGAAACTAAATAACAAGCCCTTGTGGTTTACTTCTAGAATAGGGGATATTATAAAGAGTAGAGCTAGAACTTATAGGCTACATAAGTGCTATAAAAACGATTTGTGCTTACGAAACAACTACATATCTCTAAGGCGTGAAGCGAAAAGCGTAATAAAAAAGTCCAAACCCGATTTTGAAATCTCCATAGCTTGTGACGACAAAGCGATTCTTTCAACACGTCAATAATAAGAATCCAGTAAAGAGTGTCTTCGGGTCGTTGAAAAAACCTGACGGAGAACTTGTTTCTGAAAACAAACAAATGGCTACCTTGCTAAACGAATTTTTTACGTCAGTTTTTAAAATAGAAGATGTAACGAATATCCCTATGGTCATAGACATAATACCTTTTGATAATGATAATACTTTAGATAATATTGTGGATAGTGAAAAGGAGGTAATGCGCTATATTCATAAAATGAAAATGCGTAAATCACCGGGGCAGGATTCCATATATCCCATACAACTAAAACAATTAAAAGAAAGCATTGTTGTGCCGGTAACAAAGGTTTTTAATGCGTCTATTTGTGAGGGGTGCGTACCAAATAACTTCAAGTTAGCAAATGTAACACCTATTTTCAAGAAAGGCGATAAAGGTGCGGCGGGAAATTATAGGCCAATTAGTTTAACGTCTGTTGTAGGTAAGCTACTGGAATCAATAATTAGGGATCGTATCGCCGAACACTTGGCATTGCATAACTTGATTAGAAATACGCAGCGCGGTTTTAGGCGAAACAAATCTTGCTTAACAAATTTTTTAGAATTTTTTTCAAAGCGTGGTTGAAGTTTACGATAGTCATCGGGCGGTAGATGTAGTGTATTTAGATTTTCAAAAAGCGTTTGACACTGTACCGCACAAAAGACTCATTGAAAAAAAACTCAGGCTCATGGAACCAGGGGTGTAGTAATAAATTGGATAGAAGATTGGTTGCGAGATAGGAAACAGAGGTGGTCGTTCATGGAGCGGAGTCGTGTTGGGCTAATGTAGCGAGCGGCGTTCCTCAGGGTTCTGTATTGGGTCCGTTGCTTTTTCTTATATATATTAACGATTTTGATGTCGGCCTAGTCAGTACAGTTTCAAAGTTCGCAGATGACACGAAGTTGGGTGGTAGGGCAATTAATGATGAAGATAAAGGTCAGGAGTTTGGGCGCAAAAGGAGAGAGTGCAATGCATTTGAAAATGTTGATCAATGTTGCACAAGTTATGCAATAAGGGGGAATGTTGCAAGTTGTTATGCAACAAGGGGAGGGGGAATGTTGCAGAGCAACAAGGGGTTATACAACTTGGGGGCGGAGTTATCCCCCAAGAGAAAGAGAGGAAAATGAGAGAGAGGAAGAGAGGTGTTCGCCTGGCAGGAGCCAAGCGCATATTAAGACTTCAGCCGAGCGGCCGTTGGCTTAATATGTTCCTAATCAGCCAGCAGTTTTAATCAGCCAGTTGGCTTATCTGGCTGAGCTGCCAGATTGCGCTATTTATTTAATTAAAGCATATATTCTGGCTTAACCAGCCAGTTGACGTATCTGGCTGAGCTGTGAGATTGCGCTATTTATTTAATTAAAGCACATATTCTGACTTAAAAAGCCAGTTGACTTAGAATGCGTAATTGGCTTGTTCAGGTGTACATTATTAGGGTTGCCAGATTGTGCTATCCAGATATATTTGGCAGTTGGTTTAGAAATCCGTTTTAGAATGCAGCCATTTGCTGTAATTAAATGCCGTGTACAACCAAAAGAATTAAGTAAAACACCATTACATCATTCTGTTTATTTAGACGAATTAATTTATTCAATTTCACGAAATATATAGAAAATAAATATACAATGGAATATATATGATCAAAAATAATAATAGCATAAGAAATACGAACGATGAATATATAATCAAAATAAATATACAATGGAATATATATGATCAAAAAATAATAATAGCATAAGAAATACGAACGAGAAATAAATAATCAATAATATACAAAACGTTGTAGTATAACCATCAATATATTAGTACAGGAAAAAATATACTGTATATTAGGGTGGAGCGAAAAATACGTTTTTTCTAGTATGAAGTTCTAATAGTGATTAAAAGTTGCATTTAGTGGACGATATATATCTGCCAAGATATGAGTTCATTTGTTTAATATTTTCAGCTGCCACCAGGGGGCTAAAGTTAACACAATTTTGGGTAAAAAGGAAAAAAATGCTTCTATTTCAGGTTTATCAAACTATTATAAAATTTTATCTTAGAATTATCTAATAGTTTGATTAAGATTCTAAAATGATAAAAATTCGTTTTGTAAAAATGCCTTTTCATATGCTTAATATCTTCAGCTGCCACAAGAGGGCTGAAGTTAACTTAAAAATGACAATTAAGTATGATTCTGTATTTACTTGAAAAAGGGAACAGTAATAAATTAGGATGTCTCTCCTCCTTTATACTGGCTTGAGAGAGTTAAGAAACGTTATTTCGTGCCTTAGCGGAGTTACCACCCTTTCCCCATCCAACCTCCCTCTAGAAAGGGTTCTTGCTGAAGACTATTTAGTAATTTGCTTTTGTGTCAAATTTTGGCTGTTTTTTCCTTGATTCTAATGTAGCACGAATCCAACCGTCTCTGTTTGTAGGTCCGCAGACTGATCCAGCAGCGTCTGTAACGAGCTTGACGCATCTCTCTACGGCTTGTGTATGACATGGAAACTGAAATAATTCTGAATGAAGAGTAGTACCATGTTTGATGCATGATTCAATATCATGAAGAGAAATTCCTTTGGTTATCGGTGGTTCTGCTATCTGAAAATCTTGCCACATAATGAGATCTGTATAGTTTGGCATAAAAATTTATTTCTGGCACCTTAAAATACCTGATAACATCTGTTTCTTGAATGCATGCCCTTGCTTTTATGATACGCCTAAATCCCAACTGACGCACATGCTCCCTTTCATCAGCTATCATTGCAATGAGAATGTTTTCTTGATTTGCGTAGTATGCATTTCGCTGAATGACTGAGTCATGTACTCTCCTAAGCTCTTTACGGAGATACCGGCTTCTTGCAATCATATGCCACATATGTTTAGCACCATATTGGCATAATGGTTTACGCTTTATCTGAAACCACATTGGTGCGTATACCCTAACAATGAAAGTAGCTAATTCTTGTAAATTGTCTGAAGGATTCTCTGTGCTTGCATATAACCGCAGAGTCCTGTTTGCTGTGGTGAGCCACCTTGAATGTGATATATTGCCTGGACTCTTATGACTAAGACTCTTTGAGAATGTTCCACTTGATATAGCCTTGTGAATTTCAAGAAGGTATTTCTGGTCAGTACTTATGTCATATACATCAACTTCACACATGTCCTCTTGAATTTCAATGGGTTTGAAGTTAACTATGGGAAGCTTTTCACAGTCTGAAAGTGCTCGGCCAATTTCTCCTGAAAATGCTCTTGGTCCAGTAGTGGTACCATCCAAGTGATGAAACAGATGGCGCAATGGAAGTTCATTAAGGTGTAAAAGGCATATCAGCCACTGCAATGGCTTATTAAAGGCCTCTTCCAGTAATCTTATTGTGCCTCCAATACTACCAGTGTTAATCACTGTCGAATCACAGCCAACTGCAACGATGTTCCCTATATCAACATTCCTTTCTTTCAAGCAATTCACTAGCGCTGTGCAAATGTATTTAGCTTTGCCACTGGAAGGTGTCACATGTGCAAAGTACAGAGAGTGTGGTTCAGATATTATGCTGATATGCTCTTCGCGTTTGGTTCTTTGGTGGTTAGAGCCATCACTCTCCTGGACTTGAATCATTGTTTTATCCTTTCTGCCATCAAAGTATAATCCCCGCATGGTTTTTGGCTCTCCTATCTGTTGTAGTTCCTTTCTCTGTTTTTGTCTTTCACGTCTTAGCTTACTTCTGTCTATAATATTCCCTTTGTCTTCGGGAGTAACAATTTTAAGATCTGCCAATACTGCAGAAGCAATAGCAGCCCCAGCTCTGTCTGTCCGACATTTTAAATCTATCACAAGTAATTGCTAATGAAGGCAGTGGCTTACGCATCTGTTGTTCTGATATTACATATTGAGTCGAGGTTGTATCTTCCTCATTATCTTCAGATATCTCTTCTAGTTGTTGAAGTTCACTTGTCTCTGTTTCGATTTGTAAGTTGGACGTATTGGTTATAGCAGCACTAGTTGTTTGTGAGGATTTCAGACGTGCTTTTTCCATTTCCTTTCGATGTTCTCTTGCTTGTAATCGTCTTGTGTGTGCTATGTCAATGCTTCCTATCACCATTATTCTGCGTGTTCGTTGGTCATTTAAAAAATCCTGCTCTTTTGGAGGGACTTTCTTACTCTTTTTACATGAGCATCTCCTAAACTCCTTACATTTGCAGGTGCAGATGTCAAACAAAGTGCATTTTGAAGAGTTTTCAAATTCTTCAAGCTGATTTTTGTACTTAGGCTGATCCTTGCGTGACTTGTATGGCTTTAATAAGGACCTGTATTTATCATGGTACACTCGCATCATCTGTAAAACGCGTGTATGTGAAACTATTGGCAAAGAGGCCTTCTTCCAAATATTTTCTACCTTTTTGGAAACTGCCTCTGCTATTTCAGAAAATGAAGGCTCCTTGTTATTCATCTGCTCCTTCACTAAATGTTTTGTGAACAGGTAATCTTTCATAATGCAGTTATAAGTTGGTAGTTGCCGGTCCTATTCAAAGGAGTGACATAACGAAGGAGTGACATAACAAAGGAGTGACAAATCGGAGATAAAATTCAAAGGAGTGACACGAAAATACCAACAAAGAAGAAGAAAGAACAAATCCAGAGGGAAGAGAGGCTTGCAACTGTTAGGTTAGGTTAGGTTAGGCTAGGTTAGGTTAGGTTAGGTTAGGTTTCTAGTTTTTTAAATAAAATCTTAATTTTAACAATTCTGTCACTCCTTCGTTACGGTATTTATGTCACTCCTTTGTTATGTCACTCCTTTGAAATGTCACTCCTTCGATACAGACCCGGTAGTTGCATATCACTCATCTCACAAGGTACTTCAAATATGGCACACTTCATATGTTCTCTAGTGAAATGTTTATATTTAGTATTTGATGCCATAATATTTTTAAGAAAAATTCACAATCACAAAATATCCTGTAACATCAAAACATTATATAATTAATATATATAATATATTTTATAAGTATATATAATATATTATATAAATATATAATATATTATATAAATAAACTAAAATTATATAATACATTATAACAAGCATTTTATAATAAAATCAATATTATCTCTATATAAATCACTTTAAAATAGTTTTATAATATTCCGATCATATTAAAAAACTCTCCGATCAACTGAGCGACTAGGCCTACTACCTAAGAAGACAAGTGTTAACACACTGTTCTAATGACTCACAGAAAGAAATTCCTTCACACCAAAACCCTCCCCCACAACCCTCCCCAAACCCTCCCCACAACATTCAGTGTAGTCTCAACATGACTCAGTTACTCTAAATTGTGTTAACTTCAGCTCTCTTGTGGCAGCTGAAGATATTAAGCATATGAAAAGGCATTTTTACAAAACGAATTCCTATCATTTAAGAATCTTAATCCACCTATTAGATAATTCTAAGATAAAATTTTATAATAGTTTGACAAACCTAAAATAGAAGCATTTTTTTCCTTTTTACACAAAATTGTGTTAACTTTAGCCCCCTGGTGGCAGCTGAAAAGTTTAAACAAATGAACTCATATTTTGGCAGGCATATTTCGTCCACTAAATGCAACTTCTAATCACTATTAGAACTTCATACTAGAAAAAAAGGATTTTTCGCTCCACCCTACTGTATATATAGTGTTATATTAAATAATTAAATATATTGAAAATAATAATGTACGAAACGTATAATCAATTGCATATTAGTACAGGAAATATCTATATACACACACAATTAAATAAATAAATATACATCAAAATACTATAGGTTCTAGGTGCAAAACGCTAAACTCACACGTCTTCCACATCAGTCGTATATCAATGCATGGTTAATCGTTATTTATACACAACGTGCAAACAACGGCATATGAGGGGGCATCGCTAATCTGATCTCTTCTTGTACCTACACCTGCAGGTATTTTATAACGGTCCTCTCCCCACTTCTCAACTCTCACGAAGACTCTATTCATCTCCTCAACACTTAAATAAATAACATTACGCTTACCAGAGTTTGCTTGTCTGCAAATCGTTTCAAGTACATAGTTAATGGTGCCGGTTTCACGCCTAAACACGCGCAATGACTTCGTCACGGAGACATCGTACGAAGCGTTGAGAATGCTTCTCAAAGGAAGTTCCATCGTATTCGCACGTCCAGTGGGTTCAAGCTCTGAGATGACTATGAGCCACAGGTGGACGGATCGGCTCGACGGGCGGAGTGAGTCACGCTGATGAAACGTGTACGGGTTTGTATGAAGTCATGTGTTTCGGAGGGGTGGGCGGCTCACTGGGGGGGGGAGAGTCACCCCATAAACTGCTGAAGTTTGTACAGGCTTCTTCGAACACTTGTGCCCCTGGACAAACAGAATTTTCCGCTACATGAAGCAATACTGGCTTTAATGTTTTATCACTCACCAGACGTTCATTTCCACAAACTAAACATCTTCACAATCCGGTGCACTATTTGAAACATATGCCCATCTTTATCCTTTTTGTTTAACAAGCGATACCCGTCTCTAAAGTCTGTTCAAAACTCACAGCCCATTAGCCACAACCTCACTACAAACCTCGTCACGATATATATTAATATAGTGGTAAAAATACTTAAGATTCTCCATGATGACAAGATTTACATTCTCAACCGTAGGGTACGAGTAGTCGGTATGATGTAACATGACATAATATCACTTGTCAACCACTCATCAACGAGCCTCACTATCCATATCCGTTGCTTATCTTCTGAATGTGTTGTTTCTTCTACTTCGCGGTATATGTGGGCTTTTACATCGCTTGTAGTACGAAATCCTACAATGTCCTCGCCAGAATAGCCGTAGCGTATTTGAACATCTTGTTCCTTCGCACGGTTCAATGTGTCCTTAAAAGTATCAAAGGAGGGTGGAATAGGGAGTTTTTCAGTATCTACCACATCTTGGCACTTTGCCGAATACCACTTCATAAACGTTGAACACACAATATTAAAGGTAGCCATTACTATTTTTCGTCTAAGCGAGAGAATACACGTCTGAGCTCAAGGGTATGCAGCTTTGCTAATTTAGAAGGTGTGAACAGCAGGGCGTTTTTAAACTGTACATTACCTCTTATGTGCATCCGTATTAGTTTGTTGCCTCTTTTCAAGGGATCACCTGTAAATATCGCAGACGACTCGTGTTCAAGCAGCTCCTTATAAAGGAACTGTATGTCAAACTTCGCCCCGTTATGGGCAAGAACGTACAGTCATTTTTTTTAACTTGTCCGCTAATTTGACAATATAGGATACAAAGAGTTTCACAGGGCTGCCGTGTGCATTCGTTTTAAAAACGTTTCTCCGTTTACCACATTTGTGGCACTCATCACATTCGATCTCCATGCACTCATCACAGGTAGTCTGACTTACGAGTAAATGTGGAATGACCTCTTTGGTTTCAGCGTTCGTGTAAGTTTCTATATCGTAGTACACAGTTATACAAGGGCTATTTTTAGGCTTAGCATCTTTCATATAACATACATGCTTCACTCCATCCGCCTTATATTTTTCATGACATGTAGAACAGTGAATTTCATCGCATTTATGTTTGAAATTCCCCCAATTATCCATCATGTGAAACATACCGCACTTACAAATCCTCATTTTCCTGCAAGTGCCATTTGATTTATGGAGTTCAAAACAACTATTATTGAAAAATGTACGTCTACACACCAGAGCTGGGCACTTGCGTTTTTTTTTGCGGTACTGCGGTACTACCGTGTTGGTCGGTACCGCGGAAAGTACCGCGGGAAATTTGAATGCGGTAGCGGTACTGCTGTACTTTCAGCGATCCTTTGCGGTACTGCGTTATGCGGTACCGGTTTGGTAGTGCGGTAGTAGTACCGCAGTACCGCAGTACCGCAAAAAAACGGGCAAAAAAACGCAAGTGCCCAGCTCTGCTACACACATTACATTCCCTCTTCTCGGTTTCAACTACACGACTTTCACATTTGGGGCTTTTACACTGCTCACATACGTAGTAACAATCCTTACAATGTTTCACCATATCATCAGCAAACTCGAGGCAACCCTTACACAAATCATGATGCCTTCCATATTTTCGACTTTTATAATAACTGGCGTATAGAACCCTTATGTTACGGATGGGGAGATACGATGTTCCTGACAATCCTAAAATAAGTAGAGGTCTTGTACAATCTCTCACGCTGCTTTTAAAAACATACACAGTCCTACGACGATCATCCATTCCAAATACGACTATACGTGCATTCATTTCCTGCTCGGTCCTTCTCAGTTCTTCAGGACCCATATTACACTTAAACTCAAACTTACAATCTGAAGCACAACCGTGGGCAGCCAAATTTTTTGCGTCCAAGTATTTAGCACAGTGAACATATGAGCTAAGATTATTGCTATAAAACCACAACCACGATCGACGTTTAAATGCTTTCTGTAAATAACCGGAGAATTGAAATTAAGAACATAATGTGTGGCACTATGACCCACAACCCGGAATACTCTGTCAATATCTATCATGAAGTTGTCCATATTGAAGGATGTACTACTTTGAGAGGCTTACATTATCCTGCCCAAGATATATTCTATGTCTACAGTCGCCAAACGTCTGAACGGTATTACCACCCAAAAAATCGTCCCCCTCATCTGACCCGAACCTGAAGGATAACCTCGTCCTGACTTCACGTTCGTCGCGGTTCTGAAGGGCAAACTCCACAATACGTTCAACTACGCGCCGCAGTCCGTTGGTATACAGGGATCCAAGGTCAACCCTGACCACGTACCGATTTCTAGTGAGGGCAGGGGTGGGGGTAGCGGTGCGCACCAACTCGAATGGTATACCATCCTCCACAGTATGAGAAGTGGCTGTGGAGGAATTATCCAGAACTGAACAATGGGGCATATTTGAGGAAGGTACTATTGTGGGGGTTGTGTCGTAAGACCTAGAGAGTTGGGGCTCAATTACTGGGGCTCTAACAACCGGAGCAATCCTGGCACGCCTTATACCTGACGTGGAGGGCTCTTCATCATGCTTCCGCTTTGTACTGTCGCTTTGAACTGTCCACTTCAGCGGGGAAGGGTTCTATAGCTGCACGGTCATCGGGTTCGTCTGTGATATCGATGATGGGGTGCTGTACATCGTCGTCATTCACGGTTCTGTGGAAGAAGAAAACAAAATATAAGGAACAGCACTCAAAATTTGTAATATTTTGTAAATGACCCACTTAGGGGTGTTACGTGTTCGAGATGGAATCTGCAGAAAAATTCAGGTTCACAAGCCCCTCCACATGTATTATATCTGGCCCTACAGGATGTGGAAAGACTATTTATGCTTAAAATCATTAAAGATAAGGGGGAGATGTTCTCAAAATTTGTGCATAAAGTAATATGGTGCTATTCGACGTATCAGTCAGTGTTCAACGAGTACCAAGATGACATTTTATTCCACAAGGGTGTATGTGATGATAATTCGTTAAAAGGTAATGCGCATACAGTTATTGTAATTGACGATCTCATGTTGGAAATGGATAAAACGTTTGCCGAGACATTTACAGTGTTCTCCCACCATCTTAACATAAGCGTATTCTTCATCAATCAGAATCTGTTTTTCAAAAATAGATACATGCGCGTTGTGTCGCTAAATACACAATATCTTGTCTTATTCGCACAACGTAGAGATGTGTCACAAATTGGGGTATTAGCCAATCAAATGTTCCCGAATCAACGTAAGGAGTTTTTGGAGTTTTATAAAGAAGCCACAAGCCAGCGTTATGGATATTTGCTTTGTGACCTTCACTCGCGAAACACGTTTAGGGTGCTTCTAAGAACGAATATATTCCCAAGCTAACCTGAAACGGTGTGTATTCCAGAATGACAAATAGGTTGAAGAAATATCATGAATTAATAAAAATCTATCAACGATTGACCCGGGCACTGCAACAGATGTTTGTTAAAACTATCGACTCCGACTTTTTAAAAGGCATCTGTGAAATGTTAATGTTATAAAATGTAATGTGCCAATGAAACCCTCTCAGAAGGCTCGCTTACGTCGTTACAAGAACATAATACGAGCCCTCGCTCATAAAAGTCAAACTGTGGGTAAGAAAAAGCGAATTATTGTACAAAGAGGAGAATCATTCCTACCCATCTTATTTTCAGTTTTGGAGCCTTTACTGACTAGATTAATATAATGAAGAAGGTGGTTGTGATTCCGCACGAGGTGTATGCTTCATTGCAAAGTTCAAAGATTCCAGACACGGCTCTAGAACCCCATAAAAGTAGGTTTAAAAGAAAGGAAAGCGAGTTGCTAGCCCTATTAAACAGTGAAAAGTCACCTGATGAGGAAAGGATTTTGTACCAAGAGACTTTGCAGAAATTTCTTGATGAGTACCAAGATTATAAGAATCCGACAGAGCTCCCCGTGGTTATTAGGCACAGCGCGAGTAGCGCTGAGCATTGCGACACAGGACCTTTGCCCGACGTTAGAGATGACCAACCGAAGAACAACGGAACACAACACATCGAACATGTGTCAAAAAGCAGTCTCCCACATACATTGAGGAATAAAGACTTAAGTCTTTATAATCTATTGAGAGAGGACCCCATCATACAGTGTGCCGATACAGGCGAGGTCATTGTTGAAGAAACAAGGGTTCAAGGATCCAATATCGTTGATATTGTTCATGATCTGGTGAGAAAGTGGGACAGACCCTCACCAACAGGATGGAAGCATATTAAAGCAAGACTACAACAAATAAATGTCCCCAAAACATTGATAGGTAATCTGGATAGGTTAAAAGACCTGGATCAAGTCTCGCATGTGTCAACTGAGTACGCCATCGTCCCCAGCAGCAGCGTCTCTGAAAAAGAGAAAGAAGAGAACAAACGGCCAACCTTATCCACGTGTCTCTAAAAAACGCAAATGGCTAACATATTAAGTAAACGCTATTATGACATTTGTAACCGCGCCTCCTATGGAGGCGTTAATAGACTGTACAGAGGTGTTTACGGAGTAGGGAAAAAAGATGTTGAGAGGTTTTTGCGGGAACAGGATGCTTATACACTTCATAAACCGGTGAGAAAAAGGTTTAAAACAGCCAAGACAACAGCGGATTCGATTGCCTCTATTTGGCAAGTGGATTTAACAGACATGCAAAGATATTCAGTGTATAATGACGGCTACCGCTACATCCTATTCATAACACTGGTATGCATATGAAATTTGTTTGTCTGCTGTGAGGGTTTTTTCAACTCATATTATATAATTCGACCATGCTGAATTCGAAAATGACATTGGTTTTCCTCACTCAGGTCAGGTTTTTTCTCTATTGGCCATTTATTATAAGTCCAATTTTATCCCCAAATTTATTGATTTTTTTAGCTTAAACACTGTAGATACGAGTAATATTATAAGAACACTCGTGAAAAATGAAAACATTGTGTGAATAAATACTTTTATTCATACAATGAATATGGAAAAAAGTTTATTGAGGAAGGAATGAAGTTTTTTGGCTTTCCGTCTGTGTTTTTCTTCGGGCACGTCTCGCTTCAAACACCAGCAATAGTCCGCCAGCATATTGATATCCCAGTTTCCCTGGTACCTCTCTTCCATTATTTTGATATCTTGGTGAAATCGTTCACCCTGTTCCTCACTATAATCCCCGCAATTTTCAGGAAAATAGTCCAAGTGGGACCACAAAAAGTGCATTTTTATGGACATGCGCGACCCATGAGCTTTGAAAGCTTCCATCAAGTTTTCGACAACGGACTCGTATTCTGGACTTCTACGCTTGCCAAGAAAATCAGTGACAACTGATTTGAATGCCTTCCAGGCATTCTTCTCAGTTGGAGTCATTGCGTTTTCGAACTGAGTATCCTTGATCAAAGTTCGAATTTGAGGACCATCAAAAACCCCAGCATTTAGTTTAGCATCAGATATATGAGGAAATTTACTCTCGAGATATCGGAATGCTGAACCCTCCTTATTCATTGATTTGATGAAATTTTTCATCAAGCCCAGCTTAACCCTTTCACTCACTGGGTACACAGTTGTGTAGCTGAAAAATAAACCATATTGATTTTTATATAACCACACATAAAGGCAAATTTCTTTTTTACCCTATGTCATAATTCGTGAGCGAAAGGGTTAATATGAAGTGGTGGGAGCAAAATTTTTGTTGGTGGTACAAGGGGCACTGAAACGACATCATGCGACCCAGGTTCAAAATTCTCTCTGGATGCCCATTCACGCTGTGCACAGTGCTTCTCATCCGCTCGGCTATCCCATTTGCAGAGGAAACATGGGTATTTCGTGTATCCCCCTTGCATTCCCAATACAAATGCCACAATCTGAAAAAAAATGAAAATATTTAAAGAATTTAGAGAATTTGTTCTATCAGATAAAAAAATCTATGCATTGGACTGTATCACTTCTGTGGGGAAGTTAAGTGTTCTTATACGCTCTCAAATAACCTTTGGAAAAACAACATAGTCAATAGCAATAGTTTACTTATGATATTAGTATTACCTTCAAATCTCCACAGATCCTCCAGTTATGTTGGTCGTATACGAGAGCATCCAGTAAAATTATCATGTTATCGTAGCTCTCAGTAAGTTGTACGGAATGTGCTACAGGGACTGATGCAACCCTATTCCCAATGTTGAGAAGTACTGCTTTCAAACTTCGTTTAGACGAGTCTATAAATAGCCTCCATTCTGATGCGTTATATGGCAGGCCCAAGGATTCGATTAGCCCCTCAACATTGCAGCAGTACACTAAGGAAGAGGTATTTTCGTGCACTGCAAAAAACTTGCGGAATTCTTCCTCTCGTTTCCTATACCAGGAGAATGTTGTTCCCGGAGCCAGCAAGTTGTCCTCTCGAAGTCGTGAGCCCAAGATCTCGGCAGCTAATTTGGAAAGTCCTAAATCCCTGGTAAGATCATTAAGTTTGGCCTGGTTGAGAGGCCTCGGCTCATTTGAAGCGGTATTTTGAGGTATATACGACTGGGACTGGTCATTGGCATTGGTCATTGATTCATCATCAGAATCATCGAAGTCCAGGGTTTGAGGTGGGTCGGGTATTGGAATTCCAGGACCATGGGGTACAGGTCTCATAGCAGAAGGAATGTCAGGGTATACAACAATGTGTTTATTCTTCTTGTTAACTCCTGAAAATAGAAACACAGAAACATGGATATAAAACTTGCATATGAAATATGAAATAGAAGAAGCATTCAGACAGTGGCGGCTCGTGAGGGAAGGCTGCAGTCTGTAAGATATGAAATAGGTCGATGGAGTCTGTATATTTTCTTTCTTTTTCATTCATATTGTACCTTCGGGGACAATATGAATGAAAAAGAAAGAAAATATACAATCGTTGTATATGTAAATGTAACTTGTATAACAATATGGATGTGTAAATGTATTTTCTATAACAATATGTATATGTAAATGTATGATTACCATTATGGTGAATATTATGCTATATATGGTGAATATTACATTATGGTGAATATTATGTCAAGTTTCATACGAGGATTTCAAAATATTTAAGAAAAATAAATTTATAAGCCCACCTTGGAGGTTTGTCATGCAGAAATAGCAATCTGTCACGTGATCCTTCCTTCTCTCCAAATCATGGGAATTCCAAAAGGCAAAGATTTGCTCTGCCTTTGCTCCATCTTCTCAAATTTTCAATGCACGTCTTGCAGCACATATGAGGGGCGAAATTTTTGTCCTGGTCCCCTAGCTTAATTCCAGAGTATGCTCTATACATTGTCTTCACAAATTTAGTGATTTGGGACTGGTTATTTGGCATGGTAACCGTCCCACATATGTAGCAGAATCTATTGGGATCATTTTTACACGCTCTATTCATTATGAAATATTTTATCTATATTCCTGAAAAGTAAAAAAAGATATTATACAAGTGAAACAAGTGATGATAGATGTTACTGTTCCAATTCCGCTTTGACAAAATCACGAAAAATTCTATTTTACTTATGAGGCCATAGCCGGATAACCTGAGCTGATTGAGAAACACTGATTGCAGATTCGAAATCAGCAGGAAAACCTCTATAAGAATCACTTACAAAACCCTTGACAGCAAAATTGATGCATACCAGTGTAATAGATGTATTCTCTAGATATTTGTGGCTAATTCCCCTGAAAAATAAATCGCCTGAAACAGTTGCTAAAGCGACCAAACCGTTGATGTTAAAAGAAGAAAGGGTTCCTCGCTATTTTTATACTGATATGGGGAAGCAATTTATAGGTCGCGCTTTTCAGAACATGCTTACAGAGTTTAATATCAGTTACTACGTTAGCAGTTCTATACATAAGGCTTCTTTAGCTGAAAGAGTTCAACGTACCATAAAGGAACGCATGCATCGCTATTTCACACATAAAAACACATACAGATATATAAACATTCTCGGGTCATTGGCGTCGTCATATAACCGTTCACACCACCGTACGATTGGTACAACACCTAACGAAGTTTAGAAAGAGGTGAGAGGTAAGAGGTGTCAGAGGTGAGAAGAGACGGAGCACCGCCGCAACATTCTACACATTTCAAAATCAGTGATTATGCAAGGCTATCACGTTCGGGAAATAAATTCGCGAAGGGATTTGAGCAAAGATGGACACGTGAGATTTTTAAAGTTAGGGCTATGAGGCTTAAAGGCGAGATAATGATGTATTACGTTGAAGATTTGAATGGGGAAGAGATCGCTGGAGGCTTTTACCGCGAGGAGTTGCAGAAACTGACATTTAATTTAGGAAAAGGTGTGTTTAAAATTGAAAAAAATTTTAGGCAGTAAATGTTCAGGAAAGAGAAAAATATACCTGGTGAAATGGCTGGGTTACCCAGAAAGCTTCAACACCTATATAAAAGCTGCTGCAATAATGAAGCTTAATTAGTATGCAACATGGCGCCTAGCCACTTCTATGTCACTCCCTTCCTCTTCTTCTCTGTCTGTACATCCTAACAACACCCTGGCCAACTTTGTGACAGAACTCCACGGACCCATTGAATTGGAGCGTGATTCGTATGAGGTGCGTTTATGTGAACTCCAGTTAGTCTCAAAATTTTTAACTCTTGAAAATGAGCAAATCATATTTCTGATCCATAGAAGAATCGATGAGTGCGAAAAATTAGGCATAACCTTAGACAATACTGTGCGATCAGTCCTGTTCGGTGAGGAACAGTACTATAGTACAAATATTTCGCTAGGAATCGGACATTATGACACAGCCATGGACATTGTGACGGGGTTAAAAAGAGTCTTGAAAAGTCGTACCTGACAAACGATTTACTTTTTGAAGTCGTAAACATAGACACGCCTGCATGCACATTGAAGTTAAAATCAACGCTTAGTAGAAATATTAAAGATAAAGAGCTGTTCACAATTGTGGCTGAGGGCCGATATAGCGCAGCTCTCCAAAGAATACCTTTGACGAGGCACAGCATGACTTGTCCAGCTTAATGTATCAATTGAAGATGGAGAAATTGGGTGAAAGCTCTCCACCCCAGACATGTGCTATATTTACAGCAATATCGTAGAGCACCAATTTGTTGGGGACACCCAGGCGCGCCTACTGCGCATTGCACACATCCCCAACCATAGAGGGAAAAGTTTGAGCATTACATATGACAAGCCCCATTATGTGAATGTTGCGACTAATCTATTAACCAACATCTCGATATATATAAGAACGATTGAGGGAAAAAATTTCCGATTCGGTGATGGGAGCTTAACAGCGAAACTACACTTTCGCCGTTTATAATGACCCAGAGACCATTCACAATCTATCGAGGAGTGAGATACTAGCGTGGGAGTGGGCTTGGATCCATTTTTTCATCCATATACGCACTGCTGTTCCACTGTTGAAGAGGGGTGCCAGGTACCTAGAGAGGAAGGCGTACAAACAGGTTTTAACGCGGCAGAAGACATAATGGGTGGAGCAAAGCCTGAAGAAGCTCTATAAAAATCATTTAAAACGTACACGGGACGAAATCATCAAAGGTGCAAAGAGAAAAATGTGTGGCAGAAAGAAGAGAACTGCCAGGAAGAAGGGGTTACCATCACATGGTGCTGAACGTAAAAGGAAATAAAGAAAGAAGTGGTCTAAGCGTATGAAACCTATGGCTGATCATTTTTTTGACTGATATAAGCTGAGGACACTACTCTCACGAATCATAGGCTGATTACTAGTTGTCGAGAGAGGTGACACTATTTCTGACTTGTCATGGCGCGTTTCATCCATCCGTGTAGTTCACAATGATGTAAATCGGAACTGTCCCTCTTTGATATGCCCCTCACTCAGGTCTCTATTGAGCATAGTGACTTTATTACAATTAACCCATTAAACACAATTAGTTCGCCGAGTGCCCCTACAGAATTCGTGATACCCAGCTCAGGCCCTTAATTTTTTGACCCGAGCTGCATGCACATGTACGCTATAATGCGTATAGCCCATTCAGATGGAATGGACTGCGATGATAGTTACTCTGCGTACCCTGAAACCAACTTTATACTCCATATTCAGCCATTGTGAGGTGTATTTAAATCAGGTTAACATCTCGGCAGGAACGGGGTATTATCACCTACGAGCCTATCTGGAAAATGTCCTCAGCTTTTCAAAAGAAGCGGAGGATACCTTTTTAACCGCCGAGGGATATTACCATGCTAAAGATGAAAATGGTATAAAGGATAAATTTAAAAATTCAAAAAAAAAGATATACGAATGTTTTGGACGTCTTCATACAGATTTCACATTCCAGGAGAAACTGCTTATGAACGGGGTGGATATGAAGTTGAAGCTTACCCGCACGATTCCTGAGATCTGTATAAATCTGGGGTCTGATCAAGAAGAGGGCGCAAAACCCGTGGTGATTCACATAATGGAGGCGTATTTGCGTATACGCCGAGTGAAATTAAGTTCGCCAAAACAAATAGAAATTGAGAAAGACTTAATACACGCCACAGTAAAATACCCAATTAACAGGGTACAGATCAAACTATACACGGTGCCCCCGGGTTGGCCTCGCAGCAACTAGGAAACGTGGCCCTTGGAGTTCTACCTAAAAGGATATTAATTGGAATGCAGGACCACGCCTCGACGAATTGAAAATATAAAAAGAGTGGTTTTAAATTCGAGAATTTCGGCCTTAAAAATATAACTCTATACGTAAATGGCATCGCTTTGGGAGGGACTATGACTGTTGATTACTCATCAGACCCTGTGTTCCCTCTCTGCGCAAGAGCTTATAGTAATCTGGCTCATTATACAGGTGCATGTAACGAGCTTGGGTTTGGTGCAACGCAGAAACAATTTGTCGAAGAATTTAACATTTATTCATTTCATATTACGCCTGACTTGTCTGCTGGCGTAAATATGCACTTAAGTCCACAACAGAGTGGGAATATCTCAGTCAGGTTGGAATTTGCCAAGCCTATAGACGCGCCTATAAGTGTGCTAGTTTACCTCGAATCACAGGCATTAATAGAAGTTGATCGTTTCAGGAACGTGGTCACAGGCTTTTAAAATGGACGCGAATACACTCCAGAGAGTAATGAAAAGTGACCGTTTCACACGCTCAAAATTTATCGGCGTGTTTGCGAAGAATGAAATATTGCCAACTACGAGAAACTGGTACGGGATTATCGTTAACATCGACATTGTGGGGGGGTGAAGAGATTCATTGCTTTGCAATCTATTTTAAAAATATTGAAAAAATGTACTATTTTGACCCACTCGGCGCTCAGCCCTTGAATGATTTTGTGGTTGTGCAGTTTATCGAACAGATACATGTACCTGAGATTGTATGGAACCCGTATCGCCTTCAAGGATATTATAGTAACATGTGCGGGATGTACGCCCTCTCATTTCTCATGCACATGTCACTTGGGAAAGGATTTATAAATTTTTTAAAATTATTCGATTTGAGCAACACTGATATGAATGATAAAAATGTATGCAGACAGATAAAAAAAGGTTCCCATATGTTAGCAACCGCTGTATTGTGTAAAGGTGTATATCTATATTGTGTAAAGGTGTATCTGTACCCGTTAAGACTTATTTAATGGACACTGTTTCCGCTTTGTACATGTTTTCTACCATTTAATAAGTTAAATGAAAATACAATGTGTTTTGTTCAGAACCCCCCAAAACAAATAGTTACATTAGTTCCCCGATGACCTGGCACTCGTTGGACCGGATGTGAGCCAATACCTCGACCTCTGTGTTCAGGTCGCTGGTTTTGCTGTGCGGTAAAGCATCCATATCGTTTATTCCCCTTTCATCAAAACGAAAAGTAGCTACAACACGATCAAGTTCCGCATCGGTCCTATAAAGTTAAGTAAAAATAAAGTTTAATTAAAGAGCTACAATAAGAGAATATGCCACGAATTTTAAAAATTTTAATAAAAAAGCAGATATCCTGACAGTTTTCAAAAGTAAGAGTGCTCAGAGAACGTCTGCAGACACTGGGTCTCGATCCCGAGCCCGCAAGCAATTCTTAAAAGTTTTGCCAATTTTAAAATCCTATCTCTAGAACTTTCTATAAATTTTTAAATTATCGAGAAAAGTACAAATAAAAACACACCATATACAGTATATATATATATATATATATATATATATGCCGAAATAATCACGAAGGAAACAGAATAATTAAAAATATTTTTCAAAACGCAAATATTGTGGCCTTTTATAAGTTAACGCTCATTGGAACGTTATATATAGGCCGACAATAAAACACAAACTAATTTCAAATCGCATTTATTATGGCACTTATAAGTTAACACTGAATGAAACGATGTATATAAGTTATAAATGTGACCCAGTTAGGTTCAATTGTGCTAGGTTAGGTTAGGGGTTAGGTTATACTATTATAAACGAGAAAAGAGCCCTGGGATTAATTTCCTTGTTGTAGAAAAACTCAGAATAAAAGGAAATTAGAATACTAAATAAATTATAAACGGGAAAGAATCCACCATGGTTAGGTTAGGTTAGGTTAGACTATATTATTATAAACGATAGAGTCCTGGGCCGATATATATATATATATACGGGGCGCCAATAAACCTTAGCCCCCCCGACCATGGCCTAAACCATTAGAGGTACAGTAAAACTAAACATACCGTACAAAAGAGAATTTAATCCTGCATTTAACGAGAAACAATTAAAACTTGGTGTTCCCGCCATTGGCTTCCAAGACAGCCTGAATTCGCTTTGGGTAGCTCGCCAAAAGTGACGTGAATAGATCTTGATCGTTACGCAAATTTGCTAAAACAGTTTCAATGTCTTGCGGCATTGTATCCTTCGAAAATCGATTTGCTGCAGGTTCTTGAAACAAGACATTCAACCTTGTCCTTTATAACTGATCCAATGTGTTCACAGACGTTCAGGTCAGGAGAATTTCCTGGCCATTCTTCATTTCCAAAGAAATCGAACTCATGGTTCCGCAACAACTGTTGAGTGGCTAATGCCTTAAAGCAGGGGGCCTTATCGTGCAGAAGTGTGACCTGATCGACATCCATAACATTGTTTGGGTTTCTTAGAAAAGGAATGACATGCTGGGATAGAATAATATCACGAAAATACTGTCCATCCCAACTCTGACTATTTGGCTTCAGCACCCACATGAGCTTCTTTGCAGTGAACAAAACAAACACACCAACACTTTTTAATAATTCGCGATAATGTTCATTGTCATCGATTTCATCTGGTGTTGTGGCCAACAGTCGATCATTTTGGTAGTTAGGCCGACGTGTTACATAAACAAAAAAATTCATCGGAGACAGCTAAATGCATGAAATCATCCACATCCCAATCTTCAAGATAATGGGCAAACCACATTCTGTCATCGATGTTAAGTTGAGTTTTTCTTGGCTTTGGAAGTTCATGCCAAGGCTTTAAACCTTGCCTATGACGGTACAGTCGAATGATCTCACCACTAACGATCTTTTCTCTCAACACTTCGATCTCTCTAGAAAGTTTAGCACAGCTGTTTTTCCGCTTACGCGTACCGCTTTCAATGTTCTTTGTTTCCTGAGAGAGTGGCAAATTTGGGCGCCCAGATTTGGTTGTGTCCATTTCACATTCATCCAAAGTTTTATTCCAATTTCTTTTGACGAAGTCCTCACTTCTTCGCAACTTTTTGGCAACCCATGAACGTGTTATAAAGGTGGCTCCAGCATCACGAGCTTCCCGAAATGTTATTGCTTGTATGCGATCTATCACACGTTGCCTCTCCGAATCACCAATTAATTGAGAAGCCATTATACAGGGTGATTCAGAAGTCAGGTTACATAGGGCTTTTCTGTTTCTTTGCAGGTAAATGAGTTATGAGATGTTATCGAAGGAGGAGCGCATTGATGTGATATTCCTAGCTGGCTGCACAAGTGCATTGCCGTTAACGGTGGCTATATCGAACATGTGATGTGACTATTCCCCTGTATCATTACATAATACAGTATTTCCCTATGTAACCTGACTTTTGAATCACCCTGTATTATCAGTTTATCAGCTAGAGTAATTTTAATACCTGCAATAAATAAAGAAGTTTATATATTTTTATAATCACTAAAAACTATTTCGATATAAGTAAACATGTAAGCTGCAAATGGGGGGGGGGGGCTAAGGTTTTTTGGAACCCCTTATATATACTGGGTGATCCAGATAAATGGGACCCATAAAAAAAAGCCAAATATTCTTAATATTTAATTCCTTTCATAAAAACTATATATCATTCGAAAGAGTAGAGTTACAAGTTTATTATGAAATATTTATTTTTTTAAAATGACTCCTTTCAAATGTGCTCCATTAGTTGCCAAGCATTCCAGTGTTCTCGCTTGTAAGTTCTGCATCACTTTTGCAAGAGTGTGCGGTGGTATGGCCTATATCTCATTTGTGATGGCGGCCTCCAATTCTTGCAAGGTCGTTGGGTTATTTCTGTAGACCCTACTCTTTAAATATCCCCAGAGATAATAATCTAAGGGAGAAAAATCCGGAGACCTTGCGGGCCATTCAACGTCTCCAAATCTTGAGATTAACTCGCCTGGAAACGTTTGACGCAAAACTGCCATGCAGTTCCTCGTGGTATGGCAGGTAGCTCCGTCTTGTTGGAACCAGTGGTTTTCTAGACAAAGATCTCTTAATTTAGGAATAAGGAAATCGGTCAACATTTTTTCGTAGCGATCACCATTACAGTGACCGTGTTTCCGGTGGAATCCTCGAAAAAGTACGGCCCTATGATCTGAGATGCAGTAAGACCACACCAAACAGTTACACGCTGACCATGCAACGGGACTTCGGTAATATTCAATGGATTTTCTGTTGCCCAGAAACGACAATTTTGTTTGTTTACAGTTCCATTCAAGTGAAAATGGGCTTCGTCTGACATAATCAAACTTGCTAGAAAATTGGTGGTGTCATTTACCTTCTGTTGGATCCATTGACAGAATTGTCGTCTTCGTGCGAAATCTCCATCGTTTAGTTGTTGCACTGTTTGAATTTTATATGGAAAGAGCATTAAATTTTGCTTGAATATACGGTGTGTTGTTCCATATCCAACTCCTAACAGCTGAGAAGCACGTCTGATGCTTATGTTAGGATTATCCTGTACAATTTCATGAGTTCTGTTAATGATCTCGTCTATCCTTGCTGTGCGCACTCTTCCAGTTGGTTTTCTTTTTCCAATGCTGCCAGTTAGGGAAAAATTTCTGACACACCGACGGATTACTTTCTTAGAAGGTGATTTTGACATCTGAAAATTTGTCTTGAAAGATCTTTGAGCTGAAACTACACTTCTTCCATGCTCATAATATTGCTCAGTTATGAAACGCAGCTGTTCCACAGTCCATGCAGTCATCTTGAAGGGTTAGTTTTAACTAACACTTTTATTTTGTTTTGTATCTTATCTTGTCTTGTATTGTCAAAACCTATACAATCCTGTACAAACTTGTAACTATCCTCTTTCGAATGATGCGTATGATTTTATAAAAGGACTTATACTTTAAGAGTTACAGGGGTTTCTTTTGGGTCCCATTTCTCTGGATCACCCTATATATAGGCTAGGTTAGGTATATACACACACACACACACATATATATATATATATATACATATATATATATATATATATATATATATATATATATATATATATATATATATATATTATATATTTTTTTTTTATATATTAATATATACTGTATATGTATATATATTAGGGTGGTCCAGAACAGCGTTTTTTTGAATTTTAAATTCGGTCATATCTGCCCTTATTCTATTCTTCCACAAGAATAAACCTGCCAATTATCTTTGCTCTAGGACCTTTTTATGCACTCGCTCAAAATGAAACAATTTGAATAATGACGTGACAATTTATGACTATATATATACTGTATATATATATATATATATATATATATATATATATATATATATATATATATATATATATATATTATATATTAATTTAATATATTATGAAATTATAACAGCGGAACAAATAATGCACACAGTTGAAGATCTTTAGGTCTTCTTGAGACCAGTTTTAGTCGGCTCTTTGAATTCCTTGCGGTGCTGAGCGACTGCTCAGAGAAGGTACTGCTTTTGCGCTTCATCCTTCGTGATTGTGCTGTTGAAAGCCTTAATGAGCGCAACTCCTCTTTCTGCGCAATCGTTAACCACTGCCATCTTCTCTACACGTTCCTTCATTCCTTGGTAAGCTGGATCTGTGTTCCAATCATTTGGTGTCTTGGACAGGAATGATTGCGCCTGTTCACTTCCGTGCTGCATGACGAGGTTGAAGAAGATTGCTGAACGTTTGGTGGCATAGAATTCCAAGGGATTGCTCGAGGAGAACGTTTTTCCGTCCACGCGCTTGAGTCCTTTTCTTTTTTCGGGAACAGCTACGATGTTTTGAGCAATCCTCTCCTTCGTGGACGCGTGAACTCGAGGATCAAAGAGTGCCAAGGGGATTAAGTGCTCAGAAATGAACCACAAATGGCGCTTCATCGCGGCAAATGCCGCGTCGTTCGTCTTTCCTGTGTGAGCTTTCAGCTGGCGCAAGAAAGTGAGGTCATTCAGTGGAGCCATGTATGCAACACTAGCCTCGTTCCAGTAGCGGCCGTAAAAGAGCGTGATAAACAGGCTTAGTTCCCCGATGTTCCGTTTCTCAGTCTGAAGCAAGGTGAATTGATCTCTGAATAGGAACACCTTGAGCGTGTAAATGGCCTTGGCCATCCATCGCGCATGGTGCATGGCTCCAGGGCTTCGAATTCTCACAGGACCGTCAAGCTTCCCTCCCAAGAAAAGGAGGCAGAGAAGCATCAGTTCATCATAGTTGTCCCACTAGCTCTTCTTCTTGACAGCCTCCTTGTAGTAGGAGACCATTTCCTTCATCTGCTCTGGTGTTTCATTGAACAGGCTGTCGGGTGCACTCTCGAACTTGCTGCGATCAATGAAAACCCGGTGCTGCTTGAAGCGCTTGAATAGGCCAATTTCAGGTCCACTGGATGTTCCGAAACAAGCACCGAAGGCCGCAGCAAGGACGACTTCTACCACGTCGTGTCGGCAAGCGATCCACACCAGATCAATACCCAACTCCTTTTCAATGAGAGTACAAGCTCCAGCATGAAGTCCCGTGTTGGACGCAGTTGTATCAAAAACAAGACCTCGAACGTTGCCCCTCAAAGACCAGTCGTCCACAAGCTTCAGGCACGCCTGAGCCTGAGATGCTCCAGTTGCAGCAGCTACCATTGGAACTCCAAGGAGTTTCTCTTCCCCGTTACCGGTTACAAGCACAGCCACACGGTCCACCACCTCTAACCCATGGGAGATATCTGTAAGCAGCTTACTATCCCAGTGCAAGAGAAGGGGCTCATGGGTCTTGAAAGTGGCCTGATCTTCGCGGCACACCGCTTCACGTATACATTGTCTCACGCGGCGAATGGTGCTGCGTGAGATTGACACTTCGTCCAAGGTGTGCCCCAGCGATTTAATAATTGCTGCGACCACTGCCATTCCTTTCCTGTCACTGATGTTGTGGCGATCCAAGGCTAAGGAAATGTCAGGCGTGATCACAGACTTCAATCGCTTAGGCGTGGAACGTTTTCGTTCTGACTCCTTAAAAACTACAGTATCTGAATCTGATGATTCAGATGTGCTTGAACTAGAAGCCTCCAGTTCTCCCTGGGACCATCTCGCATCCGCCTCGCGCTTGGCCTTCTCCTCTCGGTTCATCTCCGCCTCACACCGAATCCTCTTCCTCGTTTGTTGGTCAGCCATTTTCTTGTCAATCGGGCCAAAGCTGGAGGAAGTGGGATTATCGAGCTGAGCGACAAGGAAGTTCTTGTCCTCCTCATTCATCATGGTTTCGAGGGCGTCATGACGTGAAAGATCGAACACATCGTCAAGGTCTCCGCGAAATATGTCCTTCATTCTGTAGGATGGGAAATTCTTTGCGCGGTTCTTCTTCAGCCCCTTGTATTGCTCGTACAGTTTCAGGAGCTTCTTCTCAGCGTATCTGGTATCCGTCATTGGAACGTTTTCTTTTGTCCAAAACGGGATCAAAGCCTCAATGGTCATCACCGCACTGTTATATTCTGTCTTCCTCTCCTCCAGATGGTGGAACATGAATTTCCGGAGGACTTGAAGCTTGGTAGGGAGTCCTGCCCTAGTTAACTTCTCCGCCTTCCCTAGTAACCACACCTCACTGCTAGACCGTGTTTTTGATTGCTTCGGCGGCATTTCTACACATTCCTACAAAAGAAGAAGCCAAATTTAGTCATACTATAGTAATCAGTCATTAGTGAGACACGTCATGCATGATTGAGCGACCTCTTAACGACACCGTAGACCAACCATACTTCACACAGTTATTCACACTAAGTGTAGAAACAAAAGCAACAATGACCCACAAGTGAAAACTCAGATGCTAAATTTTCCCTATGCTTGTGAACCACCCTAATATATATATATATGTATATGCTCTCCACCGCACACAGCCAGCTCATCCGGCTCATCTGGTACCGTCCTGAGCCAGCCATCTAGTCTTCTCTTGAAGACTTCAAATTTGACCCCTATAATGTTTCTGAGGTCTTCTGGAAGCTGGTTAAAAAGTCTTGGCCCGCTGACAACCAAGCTATTTTCCCGCAGTGTTGAAGAGGTCCCTTGTCGGGCCTTTAATTTGGGAACACTATACATTCTGCATTTCCCATTTTCCAGCATTGTTTGAATGGTAACTGGGTTTAGTTTTAGGTTTGGTACCAGTTTTTCGATAATTTTCTGTATGTGGATTAAGGTGTACCTCTCTCTTCTTTCCAGGGAGTACAGATTTAGTTTACGTAGTCTTTCCCAGTAGTTGAGTTCTTTGCAGCGATCAATTTTAGCTGTGAATTGTCTCTGCGTGTATATATATATATATATATATATATATATATATATGAGACACACAGACATATATATATATATATATATATATATATATATATATATATATATATATATAAATGCTGCAAACCCACAAGGAAAAAGAAAAACGATTCCAAGGCCTTTCGTGTATTCAGAGCTACACCTCGTCAGGGAATGAAGAGAGAAGGCAAGATGCCCATAAATATATACAACGTAGTGGAAACCAAAACAATTAGCACATACTTAACAAGAATTAATGAGAGGCAAAAGGAATTTTAACAAGATATTGTCAATTTTATACATTCCCGCACTGTTATTGAAATTGTTTTTAAAATGGATAAATGCACATTCTAGAATATTTCTTTCTATTATATCTCTGTTTTCAACTAGCGCTTTAGAACTATCCTACTTGATGCTATGATTACATCTATACATATGTTTAAAAAAAGCATTGGAATTATTAGCTGTTCTACACACATATTTATGCTGTTTTACCCTAATATCTAACGTTTTACCCGTTTGGCCTATATATACTGAGTTACATTGTGTACATCCGATAGAATACACACAGCCAACAACATTATCAGGGCTATTCTTTATTAGGCGTGATTTAACAGTATTATTATACTTAAAGACTACACTGATGCCAGTTGCTTTAAGTAAAGTTGGAAGATATTGAAAATTAACATGATAAGGTAGGCTAAGGATATTTTTACGCTCAAATTCCTTTACAATTACAGTATTATAATACCTATTCTTGGCTTTCCTAAGACAATTATCTAAAAATGAAGTAGGATAACATAATTTAGTACCAATATTCATGGTATTGCATAACTCGGAATCTAAAAATTCAGGACTGACAACTCTCAATGCTCTAAGAAACATAGCAGAGAAAATAGAGGATTTAATCGAGGGATGATGGTCAGAATAAAAATGCACATAAGAGTTATTATTAGTAGGCTTGCGATAGACTTCAAATTTGAACTGATTAGAGCATCTCCAAATTTTTAGATCCAGAAGAGATAGGCTTCCATCATTTTCTTTTTCAACTGTGAACATAATAGATAGAACTAAATTGTTGAGCCTACCAAGAAATAAGTCAACATCCAAATTATTAGGCCAAAGGCATAAAATATCATCTATATACCTGTACAAACCAGGTTAAAATTAAAAATCGTAGGCAAAATTCTACTTTCAAAAAATTCATATATAAATTAGCTAGTACAAGTGAAAGGGGATTTCCCATCGCCAATCCAAACGACATAGCATAAAACTTATTTCAAACTGAAATTCACAATCTTTGACACAAAGCTTAATTAACTAAATAAGAGTGTTGTG
The DNA here is from genome assembly GCA_023014485.1 of Bathynomus jamesi. NCBI lineage: Eukaryota > Metazoa > Arthropoda > Malacostraca > Isopoda > Cirolanidae > Bathynomus > Bathynomus jamesi. Next base: position 73,599 of record JAJOZX010007069.1, read on the forward strand.
TTGAACAGGGAAAGAATATTCAGAGATCTTTCTTTTAAAAAATGAAGGAGGTCATCAACAGGGACTTCACACTTAAAAATAATGATTCATTACATATTACTAAAGCGGACAAATCTAATTCGATCATCATCATGGACAAAAACAGTTATGTTGAAAAGATGAATACGTTATTGAGTGATCGTGACACGTACAAACCTCTAAATAGAGACCCACTGAAGGATGTTAATAAAATGTTTAACAGAAAATTAAGGGAAATATTAAAAAATAACTATAATGGGCTTTCGCAGCAGTTTCTTAGTATCAATCCGTCACCACCATATCTGTACGGCTTAGTAAAAACAAACAAAGTTAATAATCCCAAGAGGCCTATTGTTAGCTCAGTAGGCTCCGTAACCTATAAGCTATCTAAATGGTTAGTTAGTTTGTTAACGCCGTTAGTTGGCTCTATTTCTAAGTCACATATTGTAAATAGCATGGATCTTATTGACAAACTGAAGTTTCCTAATGACCCTAATTTCAAATTGGTAAGCTTTGATGTATGCTCGTTATTGACAAAAGTCCCTGCTGATGACCTACTTCATTTTTTTAAAATATAAGGTCTCTGAATATTCTTTCCCTGTTCAACACAACACTCTTATTGAGTTAATTAAGCTTTGTGTCAAAGATTGTAAATTTCAGTTTGAAAATAAGTTTTATGCTATGTCGTTTGGATTAGGGATGGGAAATCCCCTTTCACCTGTACTAGCTAATTTATATATGAAATTTTTTGAAAGTAGAATTTTGCCTACGATTGTTAATTTTAACCTGATTTGGTACAGGTATATAGACGATATTTTATGCCTTTGGCCTAATAATTTGGATGTTGACTTATTTCTTGGTAGGCTCAACAGGCTCCTAACCAATTTACTTTTCATGGTAGATGAATATTTGAACGCCAAATCAAACTTAAAATCTTTCGTCAACGGTTTTACTGTTTCTAAGCCGGCAATGTAAGGCAAACTCACATATTGTGTTTGGTTAGGAATAACGTTGCAAAACAGGAACAAGCCTGTGTCTACAGCATTCCGTGTAAAAGTTGTGATTTAGTATACGTTGGAGAAACTGGAAGAAATATTGAAACCCGTATTAAAGAACACAAATATGCTTTTTATCACACCAGCCAAAATAATCATGCTATAGATTGGGAATCAAGTAAGGTACTTTATAAATGTACGGAGTCGGGTGAACGGGTTCTAACCTAAGTGTGAATTCCTTAAAGGTCTCTGGATTGTTTCCTTACTCGCTTTTGGTTCATTCGGTTTTTTTTCCTCGGTAAAATGTAAATGGAATAATAAACGTAAATGTAAATGTAATAATGGAAGTAATAAATGTGGAAATAAATATAAATGCAATGTAATAATAAAGGTAATAAAATAAATGTAATAATTAGTGTAAAGGTAATAATAATAAATGTTAAAAATGTAAATGCAATAATAAATGCAGTAATTATGTCAAAATAATAGAATCTGTATGTATAGAATAAGAAGTTAGTTTTAATTTGTGCGAATGTACTTATAAGCGGGACCCTGTAATAAAATGCCCTTCCGGTGTCGGGAGAACGGGATCTAACCTAGGTGCAAATTTCTTAATGGTCTCTGGATTGTTTCCTTCTCGCCTTTTTCATTCGTTTTTCGGTTTGTAATTTATGTATAATAAACAACAATGTAATAATTAATGTAATAATAAATTTATAATTTCTGTAATAATAATGCAACATTAGATGTAATAAATTTAATAATAAATGTAATAATTATGTAAAAAAAAATAATAGAATCTGTAGGTATAGAACAAGAAGATAGTTTTAAATTTGTGCGAATGTACTTATAAGCGGGTCCCTTTAATAAAAATGTCCTTCCAGTGTCGGGAGAACGGGATCTAACCTAGGTGCGAATTTCTTAATGGTCCCTGGACTGTTTTCCCTCTTGTTTTTGGTTCATTCGTTTTTCTATATCTACCCGAAGAGGATGCCAGTGGGCATCGAAACTGTTGTGGAAATAAACTCTGTTTATTAGAGTGGGTTTTTATTATCATATTTCTCTGCTATGTTTCTTAGAGCATTAAGAGTTGTCAGTCCTGAATTTTTAGATTCCGAGTTATGCAATATCATGAACATTGGTACTAAATTATGTTATCCTATTTCAATTTTAGATAACTGTCTTAGGAAAGCCAAGAATAGGTATTATAATACTGTAATTGTAAAGGAATTTGAGCGTAAAAATATCCTTAGCCTACCTTACCATGTTAATTTTCAATATCTTCCGACTTTACTTAAAGCAATTGGCATCAGTGTAGTCTTTAAGTATAATAATACTGTTAAATCACGCCTAATAAAGAATAGCCCTGATAATGTTGTTGGATGTGTGTATTCGATAGGATGTACACAATGTAACTCAGTATATATAGGCCAAACGGGTAAAACGTTAGATATTAGGGTAAAACAGCATAAATATGTGTGTCGAACAGCTAATAATTCCAATGCTTTGTTTAAACATATGTATAGATGTAATCCTAGCATCAAGTAGGATAGTTCTAAAGCGCTAGTTGAAAACAGAGATATAATAGAAAGAAATATTCTAGAATGTGCATTTATCCATTTTAAAAACAATTTCAATAACAGTGCGGGAATGTATAAAATTGACAATATCTTGTTAAAATTCCTTTTGCCTCTCATAACTCTTGTTAAGTATGTGCTAATTGTTTTGGTTTCCGCTACGTTGTATATATTTATGGGCATCTTGCCTTCTCTCTTCATTCCCTGACGAGGTGTAGCTCTGAAGACACGAAAGGCCTTGGAATCGTTTTTCTTTTTCCTTGTGGGTTTGCAGCATTCATTCATTTCACGTGTTTAATTGTGAAATTCTTCCCATATGTATATATATATATATATATATATATATATATATATATATATATATATATACATATACACACACACAGTGTGCATATATTATATATATATATATATATATATATATATATATATTATATATATATATATACACACACAGTGTGTGTATATATATATATATATATATATATATATAATATACATATATATTATATGAAAATTATTTCACGAAAGTAACACGTGAAAAATATTTATGATGAATAAAACCACGAAGGAAAGGAAACAGAATGGTGGTCAAGCGCTTTCGTCTAATGACATCCTCTGGAACACTTAAGTAAATAAAGAGTTCGAGACTATATATAGGTTACATAAAAAAATATATATAAATATATGTATATATATATATATATATATATATATATATATATAATACATATAGAAATATAAATTGTGGGAGGAGCATAGAAATTTGTAAGAAAAACTGCTAATTTTAGCACTTTGCCTTTCTTGTCTAAATCCATTCTGAACGAATTCAACACAAGATCAAATGGATTGTTTACAACCAATTTTATAGATAATGCCTGAATGATATATAGGTCACTAAAAAAATATGTGTATATAAAAATAAATTGAAAAATAGAAATTGTAAGAGGAGCATACAAATTTACAAGAGATAACTACCAAAGTTTTAGCACTCTGCCCTTCTCTTCTAAATCCGTTCTGAACGAATTCAAAACAACAGGATTAAGTTGAAAAAGACCTAGGCTCATGTTAAAGTTATTTGTAAGTTGGATAATAGCAGACTCAGGAATATTTCTATTAACGATGTTGCTAGAGTGAAACAAAACTGAAACATTATTCCAATCAATACAGTGGGATAACTTTGACAAATGGACAAAAAGGGCACTGGACGACTGTCCCGTTCTAACGGAATATTGATGCTGTTTTACACGCGTGTGCAAATCCTTTCCCGTCTAACCAATGTAAAAGGAATCACATTGTTTACAACCACTTTTATAGATAATGCCTGAATTATTGGTAGGGCTATTTTTTACTATGATATTTTTTCACAATATTGTTATATGAAAATACTACATTAATATCCAAAAGTTTAAGTACATTAGCAATGCCTATAAAGCCTGAGAAAAATGGAAGTACTAAAATATTCTTTGACAAAGTGCGAGTGTTATTATTCACACGATAGAAGGTTCGTTTTGCCTTGTTAAGACAAGATTCCATAAACGCAGGTGGGTAGCACAGATCACTTCCAATACCGTGGATTTTTTCCAATTCGGCATCGATGTATTCCGGACTGGCGATCCTAAGAGCGCGGAGAAACATTGAAGAAAATATGGCCTTCTTAATGGGGGTGTCATGTCCAGAGTAAAAGTGTACGTAGGACAAATTGTTCGTTTTTTCCGATAGATACTAAACTTAAAACCTAGGCTTTCCCTTTGTACACGCACATCCAAAAACGGGATTGAGTTGTCTTGTTCCACTTCTAAAGCAAACTTAATGGAGGGGACTTGATCATTTAAATGAAGGAGGAAGTCATCCAGGTCACGATTCATGGGCCAGATACACAAAATATCGTCGACGTACCGCAACCATGGGATGCCAACCCTCAGGATTCTCGGAATGTAAGTAATTTCGAAAAACTCCATATAAATATTGGAGAAGAGGGGCGACAAAGGGTTGCCCATAGCCATCCCAAAAACCTGTTGATAATACTCGCTATTGAAAGTGAATTTAGTCTTTGATTCAAAGCTTAATAAGTTCCAAAACGATGTGTGCAGGTAGTGGCAGGTCGTACTTATGTAATTCTTCGGAGAAAAATCAAGCATATTATCAATCGGCACTTTTGTAAACAATGAACAAACGTCAAAACTGCTCAATCTATCGTTGGTTTCAGTGTGTACATTATTCAATTTTTCAGTAAGATCCATGGAATTTTTTACATGTGAATCAGAGAGCCATTTGGAGAGTTTATAGGTAAAAGAGCCCACCGAGCTAATAATAGGGCGCATAGGGTTGCCAGGTTTGTGGGTTTTAATAAGACCGTAAAGGTAGGGAAGAGAAGGTGAAGTGGACGTGAAAAGCTTTTCACGTTCACTTCACCTTCGTGCTAACAACTCATTGTCGCCTGGTCGAACTTTGGAGACCTTCAACTATTGTTTTCTTTCTTGTATCTGGGAATGTTTTATGATGTTCCTCAACGACCTGAAGCAAAAACTGTGTCTGTTCCTCATTTCTCGTTACAGAGACGTTAAAGTCCTTTATCAATGCTATCCCCTTTCCGCTATATCATTGACAACCTTCATGCTTTTAAGAATCTTGGAAGTGTTTTGATAATCTGGAACCTGTTCCCATTGAGCTGGGTCTACAGAAGTTAGAAAGTCGTCTTCCAACCCTATAATTAAGAAAAGTTGGTGAGAGTTTGCTGTGACAAATAATGCCAGCTCTTTTCCTTCAGCAATCATTGGACAAATTCTATTTGGAGGGCATTTATCTTCATTTTTTAGAGCTGCGACCATCAATCTCTTCATTTCTAAAGGTACAAGATCATCAAAGAAAGAGAGACCAATCAGACGTTCACTTAAATACTACAAATGATTACCGAATGCCTTGCCTGCAGATTTGGAGACGACAGTGTCTGGGTAAGTTTTTAATTGCTGAAGGAGTTCAAGGTCATTTGCAGGAGCTAAAGTTGCTTGGGGGCATTGGAACCATGCTTTTACATAAATCTTTGTAGTGAATAAATTGAATCTTCTTAAAGATGATATTACTGTAGCTGAAATTTATTTTCTAATTTTCATCCTTTTAGTACCAAGAGAATCTTTATTGATCGATAGTGAGTCTACATCATATCCTAAACTTTTTGCCGTAGCAGCAACGATATGGGCTGCTGCTCGGTTGCTGGTCTTTGTACGATCTAGAGCTTGCGCTAATTCGGGAATCATTATGTTTTGAGTTCTTGCTTTCTTCAATTGTGGTTGGGTGTCACCCTGAGAAAAACTTTTTAATTTTTGAGATGTACTATTTTCCGAATGGATCGAATAGTTATCACTACTGGTACTTGAATCTATTGTTGCAACTTTGCTTAGTTGTTGTATTTCTTTTTCATGTTTTCTCTTGCGGCTAATAAAATTTTACTCTCTAATTATCTTATTTCTTTCCTTGTCCTAAACTTTTTGCCGTAGCAGCAACGATATGGGCTGCTGCTCGGTTGCTGGTCTTTGTACGATCTAGAGCTTGCGCTAATTCGGGAATCATTATGTTTTGAGGTCTTGCTTTCTTCAATTGTGGTTGGGTGTCACTTTGAGAAAAACTTTTTAATTTTTGAGATGTACTATTTTCCGAATGGATCGAATAGTTATCACTACTGGTACTTGAATCTATTGTTGCAACTTTGCTTAGTTGTATTTCTTTTTCATGTTTTCTCTTGCGGCTAATAAAATTTTGCTCTCTAATTATCTTATTTCTTTCCTTGATTGTTGTCACTTTATCAATGCCATCTATGTGACCTTTCCTTCTACTGTGCTGAGCAATAAGAAATTTCTTATCTTCTTCTATTTTCATCATAGACAGAGCATTCTTGCGTGCAATGTCAAATAGTTCATTGAGTCGTGATGTGAAGTGTGTTTCATTGGAAATTTGCTTTTGAGATCGACGGGACTTACTTTTTGTAATGCTTTCCATTCAGAATGAACTTTGAGCAACCGCTTAATAAGATCATGTTCATGCGCAGTTGAAATACTGGCTTTTTTCCAGAAACCCATAACACTGATCAAACTGTTCTTAGCACTATGTGCACTATGTGCCAAAACTTGCTGCTGAGAAGGGAGTTTATCGCCCAATATTTTTGGTAAAGTTGGACTAACAAACCATATATCTGTTTTAGAACGAGTACTATAACTAGTACTAGCCATGATTGCAAAAAAATTGAAAATTTTAGGGCGTGAAACTCCTAACTGTGAAATAAATAGAGTACGAATTATTACCACATTGCACTTCCTCAGCATGTAGTTAACAGAGGATTTGAGTTGCAGCTTTCTCCTTGCCAGTTTTTCAGATGCCAAAACGTCACAAGTAGTTACATATATTGATATTATATCATAAACACAACTATATATCTGAAAACATATGAATATTTCATATAAACATTTTAATAATAATTACTGCAAATTTTGCAAAAAAATAAATGGGGTATTTTACTACTGATTAAAAGTACACTACGCTACATTTTTATATTGCCGTGCGCCACCCCTAAATATGATTTGATTGCTTTAAAAAATGGCATGCTAAGTTTCCTCATGATGAAGAACAAAATTCGACCTTCCGAACTCTAAAGTTAAAAGAATAATTTTTGTCCCTATATGCTGATAGCCACCCTAAAATATATATATATATATATAGTATATTAATATATATACCGTACATACCCGAGTATTGGTCGATCACGTTTATTGGTCGACCCTTGATTTTGGGCTAAGAAATCATTAATTTATCATATGCCTCGTGTATAGGTCGACCCCAGTTGTTGAGGGTAGTGGAACAACAAATTAGGGTAATAAAGCACCATATTTTATGGCATATAAAACTCATTTCCAAAAACTAGAAACTGGCAACTGTGTCTAGGTGACCTTAAACACGTCATCATGTATACACAGGTTACTGATAACTTACTGTGTAACAGCCATTTCCAATTGTGTCTTGGTAATTTTAATAATTGGTACATATTTTATGTTTTCATTGTTTACAGGTACCTACTAAATGATAAATATTTTTCATGTCTGAAGCTAACAGTAGCTTCTAGCCCTCCCCATCGTGCACGGATTTCAACCCCACGAAAATGTTACCTTTATATAGGTCGACCACCTAATTTTTGCCTGTGAATTGTCTTAAAAACTTGACCTATACACGAGTGTATATACGGTATATAATATACATACATATATATATATGTATAGAAACGACGTAAGTACAGAGGAGCGTTCTGCACACGAGGAAGAGAAATAACGAACAAATGAAAAATGAGGTGAACCGCCCGTGAATCGAACCCAGGATCTTCCGATTGCCGGTCAGATGCGCTATCCATTACACCACGGGCCTCGATCAGTCATAAGTCGAAATTCTCCTACATAGGGCAGAAACCAATGCCCTGAGAGGGCACCCTCGCAAATCGTGAATATGTACATTTAACTGCAATGACCACGCAGTATATTAATGTATAGAAACGACGTAAGTATAGAGGAGCGTTCTGCACACGAGGAAGAGAAATAACGAACAAATGAAAAATGACTGATCGAGGCCCGTGGTTAATGGATAGCGCATCTGACCGGCAATCGGAAGATCCTGGGTTCGATTCCCCGGCGGTTCACCTCATTTTTCATTTGTTCGTTATTTCTCTTCCTCGTGTGCAGAACGCTCCTCTATACTTACGTCGTTTCTATACATTAATATACTGCGTGGTCATGGTCATTGCAGTTAAATGTGTATATATATATATATATATATATACAGTATATTAATATATATATATATATATATATATATATATATATATACACACGAGTGTGTGTTATGTATATATGTTAACCCCTCCGTCTATGGCCTTGGGAGGTTCGAAGTTGACGGGGTTCTGGTTAGGTGACAGCAACGGATTTGTTACTTTGGAGTAGCTGGTACCGTATAGGGAATCGCAGTAGTTTCTCTTATACTACTTTCCGATTTCTTCTTGTAGTGGATCGGAGGATTTTGTGGAGCTTACTAATTTCTGTGGAAGTCCCCCGATTCTTCTTGTAACGTATCGCGAAATTATTTTTCTCTATTTAAGAATAAGTTCTCTGAAGAGAGCAAGGCTCGAAAGAGAAGACAAAGATATTCTCTTACTGTAGTTTACTGCTAAAATGTTACCAGTAATGCTCAGCCTCTAAGTTCGATCAGACAAATCAGAATGAACACTGCAGAAATTTTACATGTTTATATAATGAAATTTTAATGACATCATTATTATTTAATGCTGATCTGTTTTTGTTTTTTATTCTCAATAGGCTGAATTATTTTTCAAAATATTTAAAGATAAAGTAAATATTTTAGCTGTAGCAATGTCTAGACAGATGAGCAAGATATTTGAAGATGAAGCCATATTTTTGTTTTAAACCGCGTATTGACAGATCTGATGTTATCATGATCTGCCGAGTTAATTAAAAATGAAAATTGAAATAGGCATTTTATTATGAATTACAATTAAACATGCATATGAGCGAAAATTAAATGCATAACGCTGACACAAGTTCGATAAATTTTTTTGATTTGCTTTCTATTTTATTTTTGCTGAATAATTGGTGAATTATTTTTTTTTAAATTACTTCATCTTTTTTAGATTTAGCTTAATAATGTAATGTTGTTAAATTCCGCAATGTTCTTTTTCCGTACACATTCTCTCTTCGTTGTAAAAGATGAAGTCATGTCTTGTTTAACGTTTAATTTTAAATCTTAAGCATTTAATTTTTGCTCATATGCATGTTTAATTGTAATTCATAATAAAATGCATATTTCAATTTCCATTTTTAGTAAACTCGGCAGATCATGATAACATCAGATCTGTCAATATGCGGTTTAAAATAAAAATATGGCTTCATCTTCAAATATCTTGCTTATCTATCTAGACATTGCTACAGCTAAAATATTTACCTTATCCTCAAATATTTAGCAAAATAATGCAGCCTATTGAGAATAAAAAACAAAAGAAGTCAACATTAAATAATAATGGTCACCAAAAATTTAGAAAGCCAAACAATTTTTCAAATATTCATTCTGACTGTCTGATCTAACTTAGAGGCTGAGCATTACCTGTAACATTTTAGCAGTAAACTACAGTAAGAGAATATCTTTGTCTTCTCCTTCGAGCCTTGCTCTCTTCAGAGAACTTATTCTTAAATAGAGAAAAATAATCGGAGAGTAGTACAAGAGAAGCTTCTGCGATTCCCTATTCGGTACCAGATACTCCACAGTAACAAATCCGTTGCTGCCACCTAACCAGAACCCCCGTCAACTTTGAACCTACCAAGGCCATAGACGGAAGGGTTAACATATATAAGCATCAAAAATAATAATAGTACAGGAGAAATCTATATACACGTTTAATACATGTACGCGCATCTACACACTTATATATAATCATCAGAAGTAATGAATCTTAAGCCAGCATATTGTCACAAACACATTTAAACATAAAAGATTGGGGTCTCCTATCCAGCAAATTAACAGATCAGACGTTGCTGAATACCTCAAATCTATGTGTGCAACCGATGATGCATTGGCCCTTTGATATTACTCACAACATTAATATTTAATACAATTGTTCTCTCTTTCTCTCTCTTCGTGAAGAACGAAGCCAAATTTCAGCACCATTAATTACATTGTGTAACAGTGATTCTGTTTATATAGAATTTTTTGTTTTTATATGCATTTGTTGGCGCTGAGTCCAAATCTGGCCTTGGTTTGTGTGTATCATCAATGGTTTCAGAGATAATCCATTTTTCATGTTTTACCAGTATAATGTTATTATGGGCGCAGCAATATCAGAATAATCACGAATTGTTGAGAACAATCCGGATGTTTGTTGACAGTTTCTTGCTTTAGAAATTGCCCGAAACTTCCACTGTGCTATATAAAGAAGAGCGCAGAGTCTGAGAAGTCAGTAAGTGTGAGCACACAAAGAAAGCAGGTTGTTTGTCTGATGGTTACCAGCAGTGGCGGACTGGCTAGGCTGTCAGTCTGCCATGTGGCAGATGGGCCCCCTAGAAAAAAGGGAAGTTGGCCCCTAGACCTGAGGTAAAAAAAATTGGCAGCCAATCTATTATACTCGTATATAAAGTTTAAATAAACATAAGTCAGTTGGGCCTGATGAAATATATCCTAGAATCTTAACTGAGGGTGTTGACAGTATTTCTATTACATGAAATAGATATAATTTATTTAGATTTTTGTAATTATTTGTTTGTATTTTTTTATTTTGTATTTATTAATATTGTAATTTTTTTGTATTTTTTATTTTGTATTTATTAATAGTATATAAAAAGGCGAATGTATTAATACATTCTTTAATTTGTTAAAATTATAGCAGGTTTCAAACTTTTAGAAAGTAGCAAAAATTAATAAATTTACGTGCCTGAAATACAGTTTTGCCAACCTGCCTGTCACTGCGACATTTTTAACTTCATTAGTTTATTTAATAGTTGCCTACATGCTTCATTAAAATCAATTCCAGTTTATCAAAGTAAGTCTCTTATTTTTGCTATTGCTGTTATATATGTATAATTATATTTTACCCATTTCTATGTCCATATATAAAAGATATATAGAGTTATGTATATATTTTATATAAAGCTGCTATATATAAAGATAGATATAAAAATAAATAAGAAAATACATGTGATAGTATAGAGAAAAGATTACATTACAATTACATTACAATACAGTTACAGAATGCGTCGGGGAATTGATTCATACAGTTTTTGGACAGTGGCTAGAGGAATCCTGAGCCATTCTTCGAGCAAACCCTGCTCCAGTTCCTCCAAAGACGCCGGCGGTGGGAATCGGCTTCTGACCTGCTGCTCCAACTGACACCACAGATGCTCGATAAAGTTAAGATCCGAGGATTGTGGAGGCCAATCCAAGCGTTCTACTTCACTAACATGCTCTTCAAACCAGTTTTTAACGACCCCAGCGGTGTGGATTGGTGCATTATCATCCTGGAAGACGGCGCCGCCATTGGGAAACAGCGTTTGGACCATGGGATGGACCTGGTCAGCCAATATTGACAGATAGACCTGGGCGTTAACCCTACCATGCAGTACTACAGCTGGGCCAAGAGCATTCCACGATATTGCTGCCCAAACCATCACAGATCCGCCCCCATGCTTAACGGTTGGGGTCAGGCAGTCGGGGTCATAAGCATCTTTAGGCTGTCTCCAGACGTAAACTCGACCGGAACATGGAAATAGCGTAAAGGAGGATTCGTCGGAGTAGACTACATTCTTCCACCGGTCCATTGACCAATTCTTATGGTCATTACACCATTTTCTGCGCCGCTCAATGTTGATGTGCGAAAGGAAGGGTTTGGCAATTGCAGCCCTCCCATGGTATCCAGCTCCATGGAGCTCGCGACCTACAGTTCTGGTCGATACCGGGCTTGCAAGATGCTGGTTAAGCTCTGCAGTCACTTTTGGAGCTGTGGTCTTATGGTTCTTTGTCACAATGCGCTTTAGCACCCGGCAGTCTCGATCACACAGCTTCTTCTTGCGTCCACTATTGCATTTGTCGGTGTTTGTCTTTCCATGGTTTTGGTATGCAGACATGACCATAGAAACAGTTCCTCTGGATACATTGAACATCTGAGCGGTTTTCGTCACGGATGCACCAGCCATCCGCGCTCCGACAATTTGCCCTCTTTGGAAGTCTGACAGGTCTTTCATAACTGCTAATTCATAATTCACTCAGATCTGTAAAAACAACGTGAGGGTTATAACATGACGTATACACTCTCTGTTACGCATTTAAATAGGTTTGCCAGTCATTTGACCGTTTACTTTGTGTCTGAGCAGTCCGTAAAGATAACCGGTGAAATCGGCGGGTGTTCATATTATTTTGTCTAACCCCTGTATTCATTCATTATAGTATAATTCAAGCATTATTTGTTTTGAAATTTGTTGATCTTGATTATATTAAATGCAATTAATAAATCAGATTACTTTATTAATTTTATTTATTTTTGTATATATTTTTATATCTCTGTCTCTGTCTCTCTGTCTCTGTCTCTCTGTCTCTGTCTCTCTGTGTGTGTCTCTGTCTCTGTCTCTCGGTGTGTCTCTCTGTGTGTCTCTGTCTCTGTGTGTGCTCTGTCTCTCTGAGTGTCTCTGTCTCTGTGTGTGTCTCTGTCTCTGTGTGTGTCTCTGTCTCTGTGTGTGTCTCTCTGTCTCTGTCTCTCTGTGTGTCTCTGTCTCTGTTCTCTGTGTGTCTCTGTGTGTCTCTCTGTGTGTCTCTCTAACTGACAAGGTTAGGGATAGGACAGACATGGGTATGGTCGTAGGAATTCTCCCTCGAATGCGTGCTAGTGATTATACTCTAAGTAAAGCCATTAGCATAAATAAAAAGAGTTAAACGCATGTGTGAGGAAAAAGGCCTAAAGTTTGTCGATTTTTGGCCTACATTCTACGGAAATGGGGAATACTTTGGTTCGGACGGGATACATTTTAACCAGAAGGGGAAAAAGAAGTATGGTGATTTACTGAACATTAATTTGTATAATCTTTTTAAACTAGGACCCCCCAAACCAGTAATTGATCCTGCTTCCCAAACAGTTAAACCTACTCCCCCAGCAGGTAGTCACCCTCCCCCAGCAGCTAGTCACCCTCCCCCAGCAGCTAGTCACCCTCCCCCAGCAGCTAGTCACCCTCCCCCAGCAGCTAGTCACCCTCCAACAGCAGGTAGTCACCCTCCAACAGCAGCTAGTCACCCTCCAACAGCAGGTAGTGACTCTCCTTCCACGTTGGAGGGGACTCAGGCTCCTGCGGAGTTTGTCCCCTCGTTAGTGAGGGGCTCTTCAACTCCCGACAGCCCTGGCTGTTCGGGAAACGGGTCGTGCTAGGGGGCGGTCAGAACAGGGGAGGCTCCCTCCGTGCAATTCTTTTTAATGCTAGGTCGATCAGGAACAATTTTGGCGAGCTACGGGCGCTCTTAGCATCAGAATACCAGGATATCGTTGCTATCACCGAGTCCTGGATTCATACTGATCGTAGGGACTACGTTGGGGAGTTCGAAATTCCCGGGTATAGAATGTTTCGCAAAGACCGCACGCTTTGGGGAGGGGGGTGGGGTACTAATATACGTCAGGGACACGTTGAGTCCGGTTGACTGCCAGTTCCGGTCGGAACGGGAGCTGCTTGGCGTCGATCTGAACGTGGGAGGGACGAACTATAGGTTAATCTTGGTGTACAGACCTCCGCATCTCCTCCTCGAGGAGGAAACAGCCCTGTACACCGAACTCAGTAGCCTGCTAGGGGATAGGGTGTGTGTAGTTTTAGGAGACTTCAACTGCCGCGGCATAAAGTGGGAAAACAGGACTGCCGATGCTGAAGGGAGGAGGCTAGTTGACTTTGCTGATGAGAACTTCCTCACTCAGTGGGTCAACGAGCCTACACGAGGCGAAAGCGTTCTAGACTTAGTATTCACGACCGAAGACAACCTCGTCACTGGCCTCACCGTTGACGAATCATTGGGCGGGAGTGATCACGGTCTTACTAGGTTCCATGTGTGCGTCCCTCGGGTGAAGCGTAATAACTCGAGAGGCAGTAAGCTCGATCTCCGGCGGGCGAACTTTGTTAGCCTCAGGGATAGCGTAGGAGAGATGGGGTTAGAGGTTGGCGGCGATGTTGAGGGAGTGTGGAGTGCATTCCGGGACGAGTTTATGGTGCTGCAGTCTGCTGCCATACCCTCAAACCCGGTCACCCCTGCTTCAACGCAGCCTAAGTGGTTCAATCGTGACATCGCTTCGGCTATCCGAAATAGGAAAGTAGCGTATAAGAGGGCGAAGGCCAATCGATCCCACGAGAACACCCAAGCGTATGTCCGACTGTGTAGGGAAGTGAAGGCGAAGGTTAGGCTAGGGAAACGTAACGAAGAACTACGGGTTGCAAGCCTCTGCAAGGGGAACCCTAAGGAATTCATCAGTTATGTTAATAGTAGAAAGCCCATTAGAAGCATGATAGGTCCGTTAAAGGATGGAAGCGGCGTTCTGCGGACCTCCGACGCGGACATCGCTAATGTGCTTAATGAGTACTTTGCGGGAGTGTTCACCAAGGAGGATACCCGCGTCATCCCCGAGCCAGTCGTGAGGCACGAAGGTGCTGGCCTGGATAGTGTTAGATGTACCGCGACAGTCGTTGCCGATAGAATAGACAAACTGAGCGCGTTTAAGGCTCCTGGGCCAGACCAGTTTCTCCCCAGAGTGTTGCGAGAAGTGCGCGACCAGGTGGCTCCCCACCTGGCTACAGTCTTCAACAAATCAGAGATGGGCCAGGTGCCTGGTGACTAGAGGGAAGCCAACGTGATCCCTATCTTTAAGAAAGGGGATCACGAAAGTTGAGGGAACTATCGTCCCATTAGTCTCACTTCAGTTGTAGGTAAATTATTAGAAGGGATAATAGCTGATAGGATCGTTGACCATTTGGATTCCTACAAGCTGCTTGGGGACTCCCAACATGGGTTTAGACGGCATAGGTCGTGTCTCACCAACTTGCTCGAGTTTTTCCACGTCATGTTGAGTGAGTACGATAAGAGTAGGGCGATTGATATACTTTATCTCGACTTTCATAAAGCCTTTGATAAAGTACCTCACCGCCGGCTAATGGCGAAAGTGCGCGCTCTGGGTATCGGTGGGGAAATAGGTAGGTGGATTGAAAACTGGCTGAGGAATAGGCGGCAGAGGGTGGTAATTAAAGGTGCTAGTTCGGGTTGGGCCTCGGTCACTAGTGGGGTTCCTCAGGGTTCCGTTTTGGGGCCGTTGTTGTTTATCATTTACATAAATGATATCGCCGGTGGCATCGTCAGTCGGATCACCAAATTCGCTGATGACACCAAGCTTGGGGCCAATGTTGGGACGCCCGAAGCGATCGAGGAACTGCGTGCGGACCTAGGTAAGATAGGAGAGTGGTCCGAAAAATGGCAAATGCCGTTTAACTTGGGTAAATGCAAAGTGATGCACATTGGCTACGCCAATCCCAAGTCGGACTACTCGATGTTGGGTAGTAATATCGAGGTGACTGATTTAGAAAAGGACTTGGGTGTGCTTATTAGCAGCGATCTTAAGTTTACGAAACAGTGTGTAGAGGTGGAAAAGAAAGCCCAGAAACTATTGGGTTATATCAGGAGGCAATTTCAGTTTCGGAACAAGGAGATTGTGCTCTCACTGTACAATTCCCTTGTTCGGCCGCACCTGGAGTATGCTGTGCAGTTCTGGTCGCCCACCCACAGGAAAGATATTGAGAGGCTGGAGCAAGTGCAGGCGAGGGCCACAAAGTTAATCCCTTCCGTTAGGCATATGGGCTACAATCGACGGTTACGCGCCCTGAAATTGTTTTCGCTTGAAACTCGGAGGCTGCGCGGTCAACTGATCGAGGTTTTCAAGCTCTTACGCGGGTTCAACGATGTCGATTTTAGAAGTATGTTTAGTTTAAATGATAACCCAACTCGCAACAATGGTTGGAAGTTGGATTTGAAACGGTTTAGGACTAGTGTGTGTGGGAATTACTTTACGTATAAGATCTGTGACACATGGAACAGGTTACCTTCGGAAGTTGTGAACAGTTCCTCTGCGGATCAGTTCAAGAAAAGGGTAGACGAAATCTTGCACACTATTTGAGTGTGTAAAGACATTTAGGACCTCAGTCTGCGGAAATTTCTTTTCCTATAAAATAGTTAATATCTGGAACCAACTTCCCTCAGAGGTTGTTTCCAGTCAAAGTGTAAATGTGTTTAAAAATAGGCTAGACAAAGTACTGAATACTCTCATAGTTCAAGACTAAAACATAATAAAACTCTGCAGGAGATCGCTTGCACGGTGTCTCTGTGAGCAAGCTAAATATAGAGCTATTTATATATTCTCCACTTTCCTGTAAAATTTCCTTGGCTACTTTTCCAGGGTCAAGGTATTTTCTTCAACCTTTTTCCGTACCTGCCTCTGGCAGGGAGGGAGCGGAGGGTGGGGAGAGAGCCTTCTACTTTTCTATCCAGTTTTCTACTACTGCTAGGATAGTTGAAAGAAAAATAAACTTTTACAAAATTTTCCCTGGCACCCGTTGCCATTGGTACCTCCTCGGTATGGGCCGCAAGGCCTTTTGAGGTACTTCTTTTCCTTGTAACTCCTTGTAACTCTGTCTCTGTCTCTCTCTGTCTCTGTCTCTCTCTGTGTGTGTCTCTGTGTATCTGTCTCTCTCTGTGTGTCTCTCTGTCTCTCTGTGTGTGTCTCTCTGTCTCTGTCTCCGCAGGGGGTATAAAGGTTATGCACATTTCTTCTGGATGTTGTAAACTTTATACTTGGGGTGTGACAGCCCTCCGGTCCCGAGTCGTGGGATTCTAGAGAAATTGGCCTCCAGTTCCTTTAGGTTCTCTCTCTCTTTCGAGAGGGGGGGTAAAGTATGTTGTACAATCCTGTCCCGTGGGTTACTAGGACCCCATCCCATCCCTACTCTGTCCTTTTAGCTTACATTAAGGATGTTCTCCTCTTAAAAAAAAAAAAAAAAAAAAAAAAAAAAAAAAATTCTTTTAGTATTAAGTCTTTTTCTCTTCTTTTACTATTAGGACCCTACTGCTACCTCATGCGTGGGAAAAGAGGCTTTGGAACCTCTATAAATAACACCATTTAACGCTCGTAGGCTGTGAGAGACTGGGATGGAGTGGTCCCAGGCGTGGGGGCGCGATGAATGGAGTGTGGCTAGTGCCCCGTTAAGCCCATTCCTAACGCGTAATGGCCTGACCAGCCCCCTGCGACCGTTCTTTGGTGACCAATTGATGGTGCTTGGCTGTACTGCTCTGAGGTGAGAGAGCTTTACTGCCCAGCTGGCTGCCAGGCCAGCGTAAAGTCTCGGGCGTAGGCTCTGGGTCTGGTGGGATATCCCTTGAACACTGGATTCTAAGAGTCTGGCCGCTTGTGAGTGACTAGTAAGACGTAGTAAGGGGTTGCATCTCGCTGTCGCTCCTGGCGGGAAATCCGTGACGCCTGCGTCGCGAATGTTTGTCAGTTGGTAGCTGCGACACGTTTGGGACTGTCCGGCCCTGGGGAGACCTTTGGTCAGTGCGGCAGCAGCGAGAGGTGTAGTCTTCTGGAAGGGATGAACGTCACTTGGAAATAGGTGAATGCGTCTACGCGCGGGAAGAATTCACCCCCCCTTCCTTTTTTATATACTGGTCAGAACGTTTTTGATAGTTTCCATTGCTAGAACGCTTTATCTTATTCAGAGTATTCAGAATTCGAAAAAAAAAAAACCAAAAGTTACAATGACTGGACCGCAGAAACTGAAGGCTGAATGTGCGAGGTGTGAAGTAAATCAGTGGGTGACGAACTTCAAAGAAGCCTGCTTCGCGAAGATCAATCACTCCAGCATGTGCCGCTTTTGCGAACTCATGCGGTTTTACGAGAAGCTAGAGGAGAGGGTCCGGCGGCTCGAGTCGTCCAGACCGGCTGTTGGAGGTGCGGCGGTCACTGACGAGGCTGCGCCGCCTTCTAACCCGTGGCTCATTCAAGATAGGATAGCTGCCGTGGAAAAGCGGTCCAGCGATGGAATGGACAGATCTCGGGACCGCGGAGAAACGGTAGAGGTGCACCCGGGGGCCAGGGTCCTAAATCAGTGTGAGGAATCGCCAGCGACCCAAGTGGAATGCTTGGAACCGCGGCGTAAGGTGGAGGGCGCAAAGAAGGGGCTGATAGAGAAGGGTGGGAAGGGGTCGATAGAGAAGGGTGGGATGGGGCCGATGAAGAAAAAGGGTGGGAAGGGGCCTACTGATGGCCCAAAGAAACCAAAGGATGTAGCTACCAGTCGGGGTGGGTCGGGTGCTGTAAGTGCGTGTATGGGTGGCGACGGGTTTCGAAAGGTCTCGGGCAAGAAGGCTGCGAAGCCGAAGCCTGAGACCCCAGTTGCCCCTGTCAGGACCTCTAACCGCTTTAGTCTCCTGTGCTCGAAGGAGGAAGACACCGTTTTGATTGGGGACTCGCAGATCAGGGCCCAGGAGAAGTACTTTGCTTCTGCAAACCGGGATGAGAGGAAGGTAAGGTGCTTACCTGGGCGGGGAACGGCGCACTTAAGGAAGGAGGTAGAGAAAGTGCGCGTGGCTAGTCGGAGGACTGCGATCGTTGTCCACGCTGGTGGCAACGACCTGTTCCTCAAAGGCGGTAGGGTAGGTCTTTCAGAGGGGATCATCACCGAGATCATGTCTCTTGCGGATGATCTAAAACTGAAGACAGACAGGGGAATGTTAATGGGTATTTTACCGCGAATGAATGCCAGTGACCACGCAATCAGTAAGGTCATTGGCATCAACGAGAGGATGAAAGACTCGTGCGTCTCGCTGGGCGTGAGGTTTATTGACCCCTTCGACGCATTTTCGGGTAGGTGGGACCTTTACCAGAGGGATGGTGTCCACCTCAATAACAAGGGTAAAGGTGTGCTAGGCGCGCTGCTCGACCGGCACCTATACAGAATGGTGAGGTCAAGCCCGGGGAGAGATGATGCGGCCCCACCGGGGAGAGATGATGAAGAGCCGGTGGCGGACGTACCTTCAACTGAAGGGTTGCGTCCAGGTACAGGTGGGTGACCCTCCTTCTACGTTGGAGGCGGCTCAGGCTCCTGCGGAAGTTGCCCCCTCGTTAGTGAGGGGCTCTTCAACTCCCGACAGCCCTGGCTGTTCGGGAAACGGGTCGTGCTAGGGGGCGGTCAGAACATGGGAGGCTCCCTCCGTGCAATTCTTTTTAATGCTAGGTCGATCAGGAACAATTTTGGCGAGCTACGGGCGCTCTTAGCATCAGAATACCAGGATATCGTTGCTATCACCGAGTCCTGGATTCATACTGATCGTAGAGACTACGTTGGGGAGTTCGAAATTCCCGGGTATAGAATGTTTCGTAAAGACCGCACCCGTGGGGAGAGGGGTGGGGTACTAATATACGTCAGGGACACGTTGAGTCCAGTTGACTGCCAGTTCCGGTCGGAACGGGAGCTGCTTGGCGTCGATCTGAACGTGGGAAGGACGAACTATAGGTTAATCTTGGTGTACAGACCTCCGCATCTCCTCCTCGAGGAGGATACAGCCCTGTACACCGAACTCAGTAGCCTGCTAGGGGATAGGGTGTGTGTAGTTTTAGGAGGCTTCAACTGTCGCGGCATAAAGTGGGAAAGCAGGACTGCTGATGCTGAAGGGAGGAGGCTAGTTGACTTTGCTGATGAGAACTTCCTCACTCAGTGGGTCAATGAGCCTACACGAGGCGAAAGCGTTCTAGACTTAGTATTCACGACCGAAGACAACCTCGTCACTGGCCTCACCGTTGACGAATCGTTGGGCGGGAGTGATCACGGTCTGATTAGGTTCGGTGTGCGCGTCCCTCGGGTGAAGCGTAGTAACTCGAGAGGCAGTAAGCTCGATCTACGGCGGGCGGACTTTGTTAGCCTCAAGGATATCGTAGGTGAGATGGGGTTCGAGGTCGGCGGCGATGTTGAGGGAGTGTGGAGTGCATTCCGGGACGAGTTTATGGTGCTGCAGTCTGCTGCCATACCCTCAAAACCGGTCACCCCTGCTTCAACGCAGCGTAAGTGGTTCAATCGTGACATCGCTTCGGCTATCCGAAATAGGAAAGTAGCGTATAGGAGGGCGAAGGCCAATCGTTCCCATGAGAACACTGAAATGTATGTCCGCCTGTGTAGGGAAGTGAAGGCGAAGGTTAGGCTAGCGAAACGTGCCAATGTGCTTAATGAGTACTTTGCGGGAGTATTCACCAGGGAGGACACCCGCATCATCCCCGAGGCAGGCGTGAGGCACGAAGGTGCTGGCCTGGATAGTGTTCGATGTACCGAGACAGTGGTTGCCGATAGAATAGACAAACTGAGCGCGTTTAAGGTAAATTATTAGAGGCGATAATGGCGGATAGGATCGTTGACCATTTGGATTCCTACAAGCTGCTTGGGGACTCCCAACATGGGTTTAGACGGCATAGGTCGTGTCTCACCAACTTGCTCGAGTTTTTCCACGTCATGTTGAGTGAGTACGATAAGAGTAGGTCGATTGATATACTTTATCTCGACTTTCAGAAAGCCTTTGATAAGGTACCTCACCGCCGGCTAATAGCGAAAGTGTGGGCGCTGGGTATCGGTGTGGAAGAAGGTAGGTGGATTGAAAACTGGGTGAAGAATAGGCGGCAGAGGGTTGTAATTAAAGGTGTTAGTTCAGGTTGGGCCTAGGTCACTAGTGGGGTTCCTCAAGGTTCCGTTTTGGGGCCATTGTTGTTTATCATTTACATAAATGATATCGACGGTGGCATCGTCAGTCGGATCGGCAAATTCGCTGATGACACGAAGCTTGGGGCCAATGTTGGGACGCCCGAGGCGATCGAGCAACTGCGTGCGGACCTAGGTAGGATAGGAGAGTGGTCCGAAAAATGGCAAATGCAGTTTAACTTGGGTAAATGCAAAGTGATGCACATTGGCTATGCCAATCCCAAGTCGGACTACTCGATGTTGGGGAGTAATATCGAGGCGACTGATTTGGAAAAGGACTTGGGTGTACTAATTAGCAGCGACCGTAAGTTTACCAAACAGTGCGTAGAGGTGGAAAAGAAAGCCCAGAAGCTGTTGGGTTATATCAGAAGGCAATTTCAGTTTCGGAACAAGGAGATTGTGCTCTCACTGTACAATTCCCTTGTTCGGCCGCACCTGGAGTATGCTGTGCAGTTCTGGTCGCCCACCCTCAGGAAAGATATTGAGAGGCTGGAGCGAGTGCAGGCGAGGGCCACAAAGTTAATCCCTTCCGTTAGGCATATGGGCTACAATCGACGGTTACGCGCCCTGAACTTGTTTTCGCTGGAAACTCGGAGGCTGCGCGGTCAACTGATCGAAGTTTTCAAGCTCTTACGCGGGTTCAACGATGTCGATTGTAGAAGCATGTTTAGTTTAAATGATAACCCAACTCGCAACAATGGTTGGGAGTTGGATTTGAAACGGTTTAGGACTAGTGTGTGTGGGAATTACTTTACCTATAAGATCTGTGACACGTGGAACAGGTTACCTTCAGAAGTTGTGAAGAGTTCCTCTCTGGATCAGTTCAAGAAAAGGTTAAACCAAATCTTGCACACTATTTGAGTGTATAGAAAATTTTCCGTGGCACCCGTTGCCATTGGTACCTCCTCGGTATCGCCCGCAAGGCCTTTTGAGGTACTTCTTTTCCTTGTAACTCCTTGTAACTCTGTGTGTCTCTCTGTCTCTCTCTGTGTGTGTATCTGTGTGTCTATCTCTCTGTGTGTCTCTCTGTGTGTCTCTCTGTCTCCGTCTATCTGTGTGTGTCTCTGTGTGTCTCTCTGTCTCTCTGTCTCTCTGTGTGTCTCTGTCTCTGTCTCTCTGTGTGTCTCTGTGTGACTCTCTGTCTCTGTCTTTCTGTGTGTCTCTCTGTCTCTTTGTCTCTCTCTCTCTCTCTGTGTGTCTGTCTCTCTGTGTCTCTCTGTCTCTGTGTGTGTGTCTCTGTCTCTGTCTCTTTGTCTCTCTGTGTGTCTCTGTCTCTCTCTCTCTGTGTGTCTCTGTCTCTGTCTCTCTGTCTCTCTGTCTCTGTCTCTCTGTTTGTGTCTCTGTGTGTGTCTCTGTGTCTCTTTCTTTCTGTGTGTGTCTCACTGTGTGTCTCTTGGGTCAACTGATTGAAGTTTTCAAGCTCTTACGCGGGTTCAACGATGTCGATTGTAGAAGCATGTTTAGTTTAAATGATAACCCAACTCGCAACAATGGTTGGGAGTTGGATTTGAAACGGTTTAGGACTAGTGTGTGTGGGAATTACTTTACCTATAAGATCTGTGACACGTGGAACAGGTTACCTTCAGAAGTTGTGAACAGTTCCTCTGTGGATCAGTTCAAGAAAAGGTTAGAGTACGATAAGAGTAGGGCGATTGATATACTTTATCTCGACTTTCAGAAAGCCTTTGATAAGGTACCTCACCTCCGGCTAATGGCGAAATTGCGCGCGCTGGGTATCGGTGGGGAAATAGGTAGGTGGATTGAAAACTGGCTGAAGAATAGGCGGCAGAGGGATGTAATTAAAGGTGCTAGTTCGGGTTGGGCATCGGTCACTAGTGGGGTTCCTCAGAGTTCCGTTTTGGGGCC
Organism: Bathynomus jamesi; assembly: GCA_023014485.1. Classification (NCBI taxonomy): domain Eukaryota; kingdom Metazoa; phylum Arthropoda; class Malacostraca; order Isopoda; family Cirolanidae; genus Bathynomus; species Bathynomus jamesi. Next base: position 96,399 of record JAJOZX010007069.1, read on the forward strand.
GCTGTTGTTTATCATTTACATAAATGATATCGACGGTGGCATCGTCAGTCGGATCGCCAAATTCGCTGATGACACCAAGCTTGGGGCCAATGTTGGGACGCCCGAAGCGATCGAGGAACTGCGTGCGGACCTAGGTAGGATAGGAGAGTGGTCCGAAAAATGGCAAATGCCGTTTAACTTGGGTAAATGCAAAGTGATGCACATTGGCTACGCCAATCCCAAGTCGGACTACTCGATGTTGAGTAGTAATATCGAGGTGACTGATTTAGAAAAGGACTTGGGTGTGCTAATTAGCAGCGATCTTAAGTTTACGAAACAGTGTGTAGAGGTGGAAAAGAAAGCCCAGAAACTATTGGGTTATATCAGGAGGCAATTTCAGTTTCGGAACAAGGAGATTGTGCTCTCACTGTACAATTCCCTTGTTCGGCCGCACCTGGAGTATGCTGTGCAGTTCTGGTCGCCCACCCACAGGAAAGATATTGAGAGGCTGGAGCAAGTGCAGGCGAGGGCCACAAAGTTAATCCCTTCCGTTAGGCATATGGGCTACAATCGACGGTTACGCGCCCTGAAATTGTTTTCGCTTGAAACTCGGAGGCTGCGCGGTCAACTGATCGAGGTTTTCAAGCTCTTACGCGGGTTCAACGATGTCGATTTTAGAAGTATGTTTAGTTTAAATGATAACCCAACTCGCAACAATGGTTGGAAGTTGGATTTGAAACGGTTTAGGACTAGTGTGTTTGGGAATTACTTTACTTATAAGATCTGTGACACATGGAACAGGTTACCTTCGGAAGTTGTGAACAGTTCCTCTGCGGATCAGTTCAAGAAAAGGGTAGACGAAATCTTGCACACTATTTGAGTGTGTAAAGACATTTAGGACCTCAGTCTGCGGAAATTTCTTTTCCTGTAAAATAGTTAATATCTGGAACCAACTTCCCTCAGAGGTTGTTTCCAGTCAAAGTGTAAATGTGTTTAAAAATAGGCTAGACAAAGTACTGAATACTCTCATAGTTCAAGACTAAAACATAAGAAAACTCTGCAGGAGATCGCTTGCACGGTCTCTGTGAGCAAGCTAAATATAGAGCTATTTATATATTCTCCACTTTCCTGTAAAATTTCCTTGGCTACTTTTCCAGGGTCAAGGTATTTTCTTCAACCTTTTTCCGTACCTGCCTCTGGCAGGGAGGGAGTGGAGGGTGGGGAGAGAGCCTTCTACTTTTCTATCCAGTTTTCTACTACTGCTAGGATAGTTGAAAGAAAAATAAACTTTTACAAAATTTTCCCTGGCACCCGTTGCCATTGGTACCTCCTCGGTATGGGCCGCAAGGCCTTTTGAGGTACTTCTTTTCCTTGTAACTCCTTGTAACTCTGTCTCTGTCTCTCTCTGTCTCTGTCTCTCTCTGTGTGTGTCTCTGTGTATCTGTCTCTCTCTGTGTGTCTCTCTGTCTCTCTGTGTGTGTGTCTCTGTCTCTGTCTCCGCAGGGGGTATAAAGGTTATGCACATTTCTTCTGGATGTTGTAAACTTTATACTTGGGGTGTGACAGCCCTCCGGTCCCGAGTCGTGGGACTCTAGAGAAATTGGCTGCCAGTCCATTTAGGTTCTTTCTCTCTTTCGGGAGGGCGGGTAAAGTATGTTGTACAATCCTGTCCCGTGGGTTACTAGGACCCCAACCCATCCCTACTCTGTCCTTTTAGCTTACATTAAAGATGTTCTCCTCTGACTAAAAAAAAAAAAAAAAAAAAAAAAAAAAAACATTCTTTTAGTATTAAGTCTTTTTCTCTTCTTTTACTATTAGGACCCTACTGCTACCTCATGCGTGGGAAAAGAGGCTTTGGAACCTCTATAAATAACACCATTTAACGCTCGTAGGTTGTGAGAGACTGGGATGGAGGGGTCCCAGGCGTGGGGGCGCGATGAATGGAGTGTGGCTAGTGCCCCGTTAAGCCCATTCCTAACGCGTAATGGCCTGACCAGCCCCCTGCGACCTTTCTTTGGTGACCAATTGATGGTGCTTGGCTGTACTGCTCTGAGGTGAGAGAGCTTTACTGCCCAGCTGGCTGCCAGGCCAGCGTAAAGTCTCGGGCGTAGGCTCTGGGTCTGGTGGGATATCCCTTGAACACTGGATTCTAAGAGTCTGGCCGCTTGTGAGTGACTAGTAAGACTTAGTAAGGGGTTGCATCTCGCTGTCGCTCCTGGCGGGAAATCCGTGACGCCTGCGTCGCGAATGTTTGTCAGTTGGTAGCTGCGACACGTTTGGGACTGTCCGGCCCTGGGGAGACCTTTGGTCAGTGCGGCAGCAGCGAGAGGTGTAGTCTTCTGGAAGGGATGAACGTCACTTGCAAATAGGTGAATGCGTCTACGCGCGGGAAGAATTCACCCCCCCTTCCTTTTTTATATACTGGTCAGAACGTTTTTGATAGTTTCCATTGCTAGAACGCTTTATCTTATTCAGAGTATTCAGAATTCGAAAAAAAAAAAACCAAAAGTTACAATGACTGGACCGCAGAAACTGAAGGCTGAATGTGCGAGGTGTGAAGTAAATCAGTGGGTGACGAACTTCAAAGAAGCCTGCTTCGCGAAGATCAATCACTCCAGCATGTGCCGCTTTTGCGAACTCATGCGGTTTTACGAGAAGCTAGAGGAGAGGGTCCGGCGGCTCGAGTCGTCCAGACCGGCTGTTGGAGGTGCGGCGGTCACTGACGAGGCTGCGCCGCCTTCTAACCCGTGGCTCATTCAGGATAGGATAGCTGCCGTGGAAAAGCGGTCCAGCGATGGAATGGACAGATCTCGGGACCGCGGAGAAACGGTAGAGGTGCACCCGGGGGCCAGGGTCCTAAATCAGTGTCAGGAATCGCCAGCGACCCAAGTGGAATGCTTGGAACCGCGGCGTAAGGTGGAGGGCGCAAAGAAGGGGCTGATAGAGAAGGGTGGGAAGGGGTCGATAGAGAAGGGTGGGATGGGGCCGATGAAGAAAAAGGGTGGGAAGGGGCCTACTGATGGCCCAAAGAAACCAAAGGATGTAGCTACCGGTCGGGGTGGGTCGGGTGGTGTAACTGCGTGTATGGGTGGCGACGGGTTTCGAAAGGTCTCGGGCAAGAAGGCTGCGAAGCCGAAGCCTGAGACCCCAGTTGCCCCTGTCAGGACCTCTAACCGCTTTAGTCTCCTGTGCTCGAAGGAGGAAGACACCGTTTTGATTGGGGACTCGCAGATCAGGGCCCAGGAGAAGTACTTTGCTTCTGCAAACCGGGATGAGAGGAAGGTAAGGTGCTTACCTGGGCGGGGAACGGCGCACTTAAGGAAGGAGGTAGAGAAAGTGCGCGTGGCTAGTCGGAGGACTGCGATCGTTGTCCACGCTGGTGGCAACGACCTGTTCCTCAAAGGCGGTAGGGTAGGTCTTTCAGAGGGGATCATCACCGAGATCATGTCTCTTGCGGATGATCTAAAACTGAAGACAGACAGGGGAATGTTAATGGGTATTTTAGCGCGAATGAATGCCAGTGACCACGCAATCAGTAAGGTCATTGGCATTAACGAGAGGATGAAAGACTCGTGCGTCTCGCTGGGCGTGAGGTTTATTGACCCCTACGACGCATTTTCGGGTAGGTGGGACCTTTACCAGAGGGATGGTGTCCACCTCAATAACAAGGGTAAAGGTGTGCTAGGCGCGCTGCTCGACCGGCACCTATACAGAATGGTGAGGTCAAGCCCGGGGAGAGATGATGCGGCCCCACCGGGGAGAGATGATGATGAGCCGGTGGCGGACGTACCTTCAACTGAAGGGTTGCGTCCAGGTACAGGTGGGTGACCCTCCTTCTAAGTTGGAGGCGGCTCAGGCTCCTGCGGAAGTTGCCCCCTCGTTAGTGAGGGGCTCTTCAACTCCCGACAGCCCTGGCTGTTCGGGAAACGGGTCGTGCTAGGGGGCGGTCAGAACAGGGGAGGCTCCCTCCGTGCAATTCTTTTTAATGCTAGGTCGATCAGGAACAATTTTGGCGAGCTACGGGCGCTCTTAGCATCAGAATACCAGGATATCGTTGCTATCACCGAGTCCTGGATTCATACTGATCGTAGAGACTACGTTGGGGAGTTCGAAATTCCCGGGTATAGAATGTTTCGTAAAGACCGCACCCGTGGGGAGAGGGGTGGGGTACTAATATACGTCAGGGACACGTTGAGTCCAGTTGACTGCCAGTTCCGGTCGGAACGGGAGCTGCTTGGCGTCGATCTGAACGTGGGAAGGACGAACTATAGGTTAATCTTGGTGTACAGACCTCCGCATCTCCTCCTCGAGGAGGATACAGCCCTGTACACCGAACTCAGTAGCCTGCTAGGGGATAGGGTGTGTGTAGTTTTAGGAGGCTTCAACTGTCGCGGCATAAAGTGGGAAGGCAGGACTGCTGATGCTGAAGGGAGGAGGCTAGTTGACTTTGCTGATGAGAACTTCCTCACTCAGTGGGTCAATGAGCCTACACGAGGCGAAAGCGTTCTAGACTTAGTATTCACGACCGAAGACAACCTCGTCACTGGCCTCACCGTTGACGAATCGTTGGGCGGGAGTGATCACTGTCTGATTAGGTTCCGTGTGTGCGTCCCTCGGGTGAAGCGTAGTAAATCGAGAGGCAGTAAGCTCGATCTACGGCGGGCGGACTTCGTTAGCCTCAGGGATAGCGTAGGTGAGATGGGGTTCGAGGTCGGCGGCGATGTTGAGGGAGTGTGGAGTGCATTCCGGGACGAGTTTATGGTGCTGCAGACTGCTGCCATACCCTCAAAACCGGTCACCCCTGCTTCAACGCAGCGTAAGTGGTTCAATCGTGATATCGCTTCGGCTATCCGAAATAGGAAAGTAGCGTATAGGAGGGCGAAGGCCAATCGTTCCCATGAGAACACTGAAACGTATGTCCGCCTGTGTAGGGAAGTGAAGGCGAAGGTTAGGATAGCGAAACGTGCCAATGTGCTTAATGAGTACTTTGCGGGAGTATTTACCAGGGAGGACACCCGCATCATCCCCGAGGCAGGCGTGAGGCACGAAGGTGCTGGCCGGGATAGTGTCCGATGTACAGAGACAGTGGTTGCCGATAGAATAGACAAACTGAGCGCGTTTAAGGCTCCTGGGCCAGACCAGTTTCTCCCCAGGGTGTTGCGGGAGGTGCGCGACCAGGTGGCTCCCCACCTGGCTACAGTCTTCAACAAATCGTTGGAGATGGGCCAGGTGCCTGGTGACCTGAGGGAAGCCAACGAGACCCCTATCTTTAAGAAAGGGGATCACGAAAGTCCAGGGAACTATCGTCCCATTAGTCTCACTTCAGTTGTAGGTAAATTATTAGAGGGGATAATAGCGGATAGGATCGTTGACCATTTGGATTCCTACAAGCTGCTTGGGGACTCCCAACATGGGTTTAGACGGCATAGGTCGTGTCTCACGAACTTGCTCGAGTTTTTCCACGTCATGTTGAGTGAGTACGATAAGAGTAGGTCGATTGATATACTTTATCTCGACTTTCAGAAAGCCTTTGATGAGGTACCTCACCGCCGGCTAATAGCGAAAGTGTGCGCGCTGGGTATCGGTGTGGAAGAAGGTAGGTGGATTGAAAACTGGGTGAAGAATAGGCGGCAGAGGGTTGTAATTAAAGGTGTTAGTTCAGGTTGGGCCTAGGTCACTGGTGGGGTTCCTCATGTTTCCGTTTTGGGGCCACTGTTGTTTATCATTTACATAAATGATATCGACGGTGGCATCGTCAGTCGGATCGCCAAATTCGCTGATGACACGAAGCTTGGGGCCAATGTTGGGACGCCCGAGGCGATCGAGCAACTGCGTGCGGACCTAGGTAGGATAGGAGAGTGGTCCGAAAAATGGCAAATGCAGTTTAACTTGGGTAAATGCAAAGTGATGCACATTGGCTATGCCAATCCCAAGTCGGACTACTCGATGTTGGGGAGTAATATCGAGGCGACTGATTTGGAAAAGGACTTGGGTGTACTAATTAGCAGCGACCGTAAGTTTACCAAACAGTGCGTAGAGGTGGAAAAGAAAGCCCAGAAGCTGTTGGGTTATATCAGAAGGCAATTTCAGTTTCGGAACAAGGAGATTGTGCTCTCACTGTACAATTCCCTTGTTCGGCCGCACCTGGAGTATGCTGTGCAGTTCTGGTCGCCCACCCTCAGGAAAGATATTGAGAGGCTGGAGCGAGTGCAGGCGAGGGCCACAAAGTTAATCCCTTCCGTTAGGCATATGGGCTACAATCGACGGTTACGCGCCCTGAACTTGTTTTCGCTGGAAACTCGGAGGCTGCGCGGTCAACTGATCGAAGTTTTCAAGCTCTTACGCGGGTTCAACGATGTCGATTGTAGAAGCATGTTTAGTTTAAATGATTACCAAACTCGCAACAATGGTTGGGAGTTGGATTTGAAACGGTTTAGGACTAGTGTGTGTGGGAATTACTTTACCTATAAGATCTGTGACACGTGGAACAGGTTACCTTCAGAAGTTGTGAACAGTTCCTCTATGGATCAGTTCAAGAAAAGGTTAGACCAAATCTTGCACACTATTTGAGTGTATAGAAAATTTTCCGTGGCACCCGTTGCCATTGGTACCTCCTCGGTATCGCCCGCAAGGCCTTTTGAGGTACTTCTTTTCCTTGTAACTCCTTGTAACTCTGTGTGTCTCTCTGTCTCTCTCTGTGTGTGTATCTGTGTGTCTATCTCTCTCTGTGTCTCTCTGTGTGTCTCTCTGTCTCCGTCTATCTGTGTGTGTCTCTGTGTGTCTCTCTGTCTCTCTGTCTCTCTGTGTGTCTCTGTCTCTGTCTCCCTGTGTGTCTCTGTCTCTCTGTGTGACTCTCTGTCTCTGTCTTTCTGTCTGTCTCTCTGTCTCTTTGTCTCTCTCTCTCTCTGTGTGTGTCTGTCTCTCTGTGTCTCTCTGTCTCTGTGTGTGTGTCTCTGTCTCTTTGTCTCTCTGTGTGTCTCTGTCTCTGTCTCTCTGTGTGTCTCTGTCTCTGTCTCTCTGTCTCTGTCTCTCTGTCTCTCTGTCTCTGTCTCTCTGTTTGTGTCTCTGTGTGTGTCTCTGTGTGTGTCTCTGTGTCTCTTTCTTTCTGTGTGTGTCTCTCTGTGTGTCTCTTGGGTCAACTGATCGAAGTTTTCAAGCTCTTACGCGGGTTCAACGATGTCGATTGTAGAAGCATGTTTAGTTTAAATGATAACCCAACTCGCAACAATGGTTGGGAGTTGGATTTGAAACGGTTTAGGACTAGTGTGTGTGGGAATTACTTTACCTATAAGATCTGTGACACGTGGAACAGGTTACCTTCAGAAGTTGTGAACAGTTCCTCTGTGGATCAGTTCAAGAAAAGGTTAGAGTACGATAAGAGTAGGGCGATTGATATACTTTATCTCGACTTTCAGAAAGCCTTTGATAAGGTACCTCACCTCCGGCTAATGGCGAAAGTGCGCGCGCTGGGTATCGGTGGGGAAATAGGTAGGTGGATTGAAAACTGGCTGAAGAATAGGCGGCAGAGGGTTGTAATTAAAGGTGCTAGTTCGGGTTGGGCCTCGGTCACTAGTGGGGTTCCTCAGGGTTCCGTTTTGGGGCCGCTGTTGTTTATCATTTACATAAATGATATCGACGGTGGCATCGTCAGTCGGATCGCCAAATTCGCTGATGACACCAAGCTTGGGGCCAATGTTGGGACGCCCGAAGCGATCGAGGAACTGCGTGCGGACCTAGGTAGGATAGGAGAGTGGTCCGAAAAATGGCAAATGCCGTTTAACTTGGGTAAATGCAAAGTGATGCACATTGGCTACGCCAATCCCAAGTCGGACTACTCGATTTTGGGTAGTAATATCGAGGTGACTGATTTAGAAAAGGACTTGGGTGTGCTAATTAGCAGCGACCTTAAGTTTACGAAACAGTGTGTAGAGGTGGAAAAGAAAGCCCAGAAACTATTGGGTTATATCAGGAGGCAATTTCAGTTTCGGAACAAGGAGATTGTGCTCTCACTGTACAATTCCCTTGTTCGGCCGCACCTGGAGTATGCTGTGCAGTTCTGGTCGCCCACCCTCAGGAAAGATATTGAGAGGCTGGAGCGAGTGCAGGCGAGGGCCACAAAGTTAATCCCTTCCGTTATGCATATGGGCTACAATCGACGGTTACGCGCCCTGAACTTGTTTTCGCTTGAAACTCGGAGGCTGCGCGGTCAACTGATCGATGTTTTCAAGCTCTTACGCGGGTTCAACGATGTCGATTTTAGAAGTATGTTTAGTTTAAATGATAACCCAACTCGCAACAATGGTTGGAAGTTGGATTTGAAACGGTTTAGGACTAGTGTGTGTGGGAATTACTTTACGTATAAGATCTGTGACACATGGAACAGGTTACCTTCGGAAGTTGTGAACAGTTCCTCTGTGGATCAGTTCAAGAAAAGGGTAGGCGAAATCTTGCACACTATTTGAGTGTGTAAAGACATTTAGGACCTCAGTCTGCGGAAATTTCTTTTCCTATAAAATAGTTAATATCTGGAACCAACTTCCCTCAGAGGTTGTTTCCAGTCAGTGTAAATCTGTTTAAAAATAGGCTAGACAAAGTACTGAACACACTCATAGTTTAAGATTAAAACCTCAGAAAACTCTGCAGGAGTTCGCTTGCTCGGTATCTCTGTGAGCAAGCTAAATATAGAGCTATTTATATATTCTCCACTTTCCTGTAAAATTTCCTTGGCTACTTTTCCAGGGTCAAGGTATTTTCTTCAACCTTTTTCCGTACCTGCCTCTGGCAGGGAGGGAGCGGAGGGTGGGGAGAGAGCCTTCTACTTTTCTATCCAGTTTTCTACTACTGCTAGGATAGTTGAAAGAAAAATAAACTTTCACAAAATTTTCCCTGGCACCCGTTGCCATTGGTACCTCCTCGGTATGGGCCGCAAGGCCTTTTGAGGTACTTCTTTTCCTTGTAACTCCTTGTAACTCTTTGTCTCTGTCTTTCTGTGTGTCTCTCTGTCTCTTTGTTAGCCTCAGGGATAGCGTAGGAGAGATGGAGTTAGAGGTTGGCGGCGATGTTGAGGGAGTGTGGAGTGCATTCCGGGACGAGTTTAAGGTGCTGCAGTCTGCTGCCATACCCTCAAAACCGGTCACCCCTGCTTCAACGCAGCCTAAGTGGTTCAATCGTGACATCGCTTCGGCTATCCGAAATAGGAAAGTAGCGTATAGGAGGGCGAAGGCCAATCGTTCCCACGAGAACACTGAAGCGTATGTCCGACTGTGTAGGGAAGATGAAGGCGAAGGTTAGGCTAGCGTCATCCCCGAGCCAGGCGTGAGGCACGAAGGGGCTGGCCTGGATAGTGTTAGATGTACCGCGACAGTCGTTGCCGCTAGAATAGACAAACTGAGCGGGTTTAAGGCTCCTGGGCCAGACCAGTTTCTCCCCAGAGTGTTGCGAGAAGTGCGCGACCAGGTGGCTCCCCACCTGGCTACAGTCTTCAACAAATCGTTGGAGATGGGCCAGGTGCCTGGTGACAGGAGGGAAGCCAACGTGACCCCTACCTTTAAGAAAGGGGATCACGAAAGTCCAGGGAACTATCGTTCCATTAGTCTCACTTCAGTTGTAGGTAAATTATTAGAAGGGATAATAGCTGATAGGATCGTTGACCATTTGGATTCCTACAAGCTGCTTGGGGACTCCCAACATGGGTTTAGACGGCATTGGTCGTGTCTCACCAACTTGCTCGAGTTTTTCCACGTCATGTTGAGTGAGTACGATAAGAGTAGGGCGATTGATATACTTTATCTCGACTTTCAGAAAGCCTTTGATAAGATACCTCACCGCCGGCTAATGGCGAAAGTGCGCGCGCTGGGTATCGGTGGGGAAATAGGTAGGTGGATTGAAAACTGGCTGAGGAATAGGCGGCAGAGGGTGGTAATTAAAGGGGCTAGTTCGGGTTGGGCATCGGTCACTAGTGGGGTTCCTCAGGGTTCCGTTTAGGGGCCGCTGTTGTTTACCATTTACATAAATGATATCGACGGTGGCATCGTCAGTCGGATCGCCAAATTCGCTGATGACACCAAGCTTGGGGCCAATGTTGGGACGCCCGAAGCGATCGAGGAACTGCGTGCGGACCTAGGTAGGATAGGAGAGTGGTCCGAAAAATGGCAAATGCCGTTTAACTTTGGGTAAATGCAAAGTGATGCACATTGGCTACGCCAATCCCAAGTCGGACTACTCGATGTTGGGTAGTAATATCGAGGTGGCTGATTTAGAAAAGGACTTGGGTGTGCTAATTAGCAGCGATCTTAAGTTTACGAAACAGTGTGTAGAGGTGGAAAAGAAAGCCCAGAAACTATTGGGTTATATCAGGAGGCAATTTCAGTTTCAGAACAAGGAGATTGTGCTCTCACTGTACAATTCCCTTGTTCGGCCGCACCTGGAGTATGCTGTGCAGTTCTGGTCGCCCACCCTCAGGAAAGATATTGAGAGGCTGGAGCGAGTGCAGGCGAGGGCCACAAAGTTAATCCCTTCCGTTAGGCATATGGGCTACAATCGACGGTTACGCGTCCTGAACTTGTTTTCGCTTGAAACTCGGAGGCTGCGCGGTCAACTGATCGAGGTTTTCAAGCTCTTACGCGGGTTCAACGATGTCGATTTTAGAAGTATGTTTAGTTTAAATGATAACCCAACTCGCAACAATGGTTGGAAGTTGGATTTGAAACGGTTTAGGACTAGTGTGTGTGGGAATTACTTTACGTATAAGATCTGTGACACATGGAACAGGTTACCTTCGGAAGTTGTGAACAGTTCCTCTGTGGATCAGTTCAAGAAAAGGGTAGACGAAATCTTGCACACTATTTGAGTGTGTAAAGACATTTAGTACCTCAGTCTGCGGAAATTTCTTTTCCTATGAAATAGTTAATATCTGGAACCAACTTCCCTCAGAGGTTGTTTCCAGTCAAAGTGTAAATGTGTTTAAAAATAGGCTAGACAAAGTACTGAATACTCTCATAGTTCAAGACTAAAACATAAGAAAACTCTGCAGGAGATCGCTTGCACGGTGTCTCTGTGAGCAAGCTAAATAGAGCTATTTATATATTCTCCACTTTCCTGTAAAATTTCCTTGGCTACTTTTCCAGGGTCAAGGTATTTTCTTCAACCTTTTTCCGTACCTGCCTCTGGCAGGGAGGGAGCGGAGGGTGGGGAGAGAGCCTTCTACTTTTCTATCCAGTTTTCTACTACTGCTAGGATAGTTGAAAGAAAAATAAACTTTTACCAAATTTTCCCTGGCACCCGTTGCCATTGGTACCTCCTCGGTATGGGCCGCAAGGCCTTTTGAGGTACTTCTTTTCCTTGTAACTCCTTGTAACTCTGTGTGTGTCTGTCTCTCTGTGTCTCTCTGTCTCTGTCTCTGTCTCTTTGTCTCTCTGTGTGTCTCTGTCTCTGTGTGTCTCTGTCTCTGTGTGTCTCTCTGTCTCTGTCTCTCTTTGTGTCTCTCTCTGTGTGTGTCTCTGTGTGTCTCTCTGTCTCTCTGTGTGTTTCTCTATGTGTGTCTCTCTGTGTGTGTCTCTCTGTGTGTGTGTCTCTGTGTGTGTCTCTCTGTGTGTGTCTCTGTCTCTCTGTGTGTGTCTCTGTCTCTCTCTGCAATGTGATGCACATTGGCTATGCCAATCCTAACTCGGACTACTCAATGTTGGGGACTAATATCGAGGCGACTGATTTGGAAAAGGACTTGGGTGTGCTAATTAGCAGAGACCTTAAATTTACCAAACAGTGCGTAGAGGTTCAAAAGAAAGCCCAGAAGCTGTTAGGTTATATCAGGAGGCAATTTCAGTTTCGGAACAAGGAGATTGTGCTCTCTCTGTATAATTCCCTGGGCTTTCTTTTCCACCTCTACACACTGTTTCGTAAACTTAAGGTCGCTGCTAATTAGCACACCCAAGTCCTTTTCTAAATCAGTCACCTCGATATTACTACCCAACATCGAGTAGTCCGACTTGGGATTGGCGTAGCCAATGTGCATCACTTTGCATTTACCCAAGTTAAACGGCATTTGCCAATTTTCGGACCACTCTCCTATCCTACCTAGGTCCGCACGCAGTTCCTCGATCGCTTCGAGCGTCCCAACATTGGCCCCAAGCTTGGTGTCATCAGCGAATTTGGCGATCCGACTGACGATGCCACCGTCGATATCATTTATGTAAATGATAAAAAACAGTGGCCCCAAAACGGAACCCTGAGGAACCCCACTAGTGACCGAGGCCCAACCCGAACTAGCACCTTTAATTACCACCCTCTGCTGCCTATTCCTCAGCCAGTTTTCAATCCACCTACCTATTTCCCCACCGATACCCAGCGCGCGCACTTTCGCCATTAGCCGGCGGTGAGGTACCTTATCAAAGGCTTTCTGAAAGTCGAGATAAAGTATATCAATCGCCCTAATCTTATCGTACTCACTCAACATGACGTGGAAAAAGTCGAGCAAGTTGGTGAGACACGACCTATGCCGTCTAAACCCATGTTGGGAGTCCCCAAGCAGCTTGTAGGAATCCAAATGGTCAACGATCCTATCAGCTATTATCCCTTCTAATAATTTACCTACAACTGAAGTGAGACTAATGGGACGATAGTTCCCTGGACGTTCGTGACCCCCTTTCTTAAAGATAGGGGTCACGTTGGCTTCCCTCCAGTCACCAGGCACCTGGCCCATCTCCAACGATTTGTTGAAGACTGTAGCCAGGTGGGGAGCCACCTGGTCGCGCACTTCTCGCAACACTCTGGGGAGAAACTGGTCTGGCCCAGGAGCCTTAAACGCGCTCAGTTTGTCTATTCTATCGGCAACGACTCTCGCGGTACATCGAACACTATCCAGGCCAGCACCTTCGTGCCTCATGCCTGGCTCGGGGATGACGCGGGTATCCTCCCTGGTGAACACTCCCGCTTCTAATGGGCTTTCTACTATTAACATAACTGAAGAACTCCTTAGGGTTCCCCTTGCAGAGGCTTGCCACCCGTAGTTCTTCGTTACGCTTCGCTAGCCTGAGAGAGAGAGAGAGAGAGAGAGAGAGAGAGAGTTACAAGGAGTTACAAGGAAAAGAAGTACCTTAAAAGGCTTTGCAACGGGTGCCAGGGAAAATTTTTTACACCCTCAATTAGTGTGCAAGATTTGGTCTAAACTTTTCTTAAAATGATCCACAGAGGAACTATTCACAACTTCTGAAGGTAACCTGTTCCACGTGTCACAGATCTTATAGGTAAAGTAATTCCCAGACACACTAGTCCTAAACTGCTTCAAATCCAACTTCCAACCATTGTTGCGAGTTGGGTTATCATTTAAACTAAACATGCTTCTAAAATAGACATCGTTGAACCCGCGTAAGAACTTGAAAACCTCGATGAGTTGACCGCGCAGCCTCCGAGTTTCCAGCGAAAACAAGTTCAGGGCGCGTAACCGTCGATTGTAGCCCAAATGCCTAACGGAAGGGATTAACTTTGTGGCCCTCGTCTGCACTCGCTCCAGCCTCTCAATATCTTTCCTGAGGGTGGGCGACCAAAACTGCACAGCATATTCCAGTAATATCGAGGTGACTGATTTAGAAAAGGACTTGGGTGTGCTAATTAGCAGCGACCTTAAGTTTACGAAACAGTGTGTAGAGGTGGAAAAGAAAGCCCAGAAACTATTGTGTTATATCAGGAGGCAATTTCAGTTTCGGAACAAGGAGATTGTGCTCTCACTGTACAATTCCCTTGTTCGGCCGCACCTGCAGTATGCTGTGCAGTTCTGGTCGCCCGCCCTCAGGAAAGATATTGAGAGGCTGGAGCGAGTGCAGGCGAGGGCCACAAAGTTAATCCCTTCCGTTAGGCATATGGGCTACAATCGACGGTTACGCGCCCTGAACTTGTTTTCGCTTGAAACACGGACGCTGCGCGGTCAACTGATCGAGGTTTTCAAGCTCTTACGCGGGTTGAACGATGTCGATTTTAGAAGTATGTTCAGTTTAAATGATAACCCAACTCGCAACAATGGTTGGAAGTTGGATTTGAAACGGTTTAGGGGTAGTGTGTGTGGGAATTACTTTACGTATAAGATCTGTGACACATGGAACAGGTTACCTTCGGAAGTTGTGAACAGTTCCTCTGTGGATCAGTTCAAGAAAAGGTTAGACCAAATCTTGCACACTATTTGAGTGTTTACAAAATTTTCCCTTGCACCCGTTGCCATTGGTACCTCCTCGGTATGGGCCGCAAGGCGTTTTGAGGTACTTCTTTTCCTTGTAACTCCTTGTAACTCTCTCTCTCTCTCTCTCTCTCTCTCTCTCTCTCTCTCTCTCTCTCTCTTCTCTCTCTCCTCTCTCTCTTCTCCTCTCTCTTCTTTGGAACCTCTATAAATATCACCATTTCACTTCAGTTGTAGGTAAATAATTAGAGGGGATAATAGCGGGTAGGATTGTTCACCATTTGGATTCCTATAAACTAATTGGGGACTCCAACATGGGTTTAGACGGCTTAGGTCGTGTCTCACCAAATTGCTCGAGTTTTTCCACGTCATGTTGAGTGAGTATGATAAGAGTAGGGCGATTGATGAGAAAGCCTTTGATAAGGTACTTCACCGCTGGCTAATGGCCAAAGTGCGCGCGCTGGGTATTGATTGGGAAGTAGGTAGGTGGATTGAAAACCGGCTGAAGAATGCCACAAAGTTAATCCCTTCCGTTAGGCATATGGGCTACAATCGACGCTTACGTGACGCGGGTTCAAAGATGTCGATTTTAGAAGCATGTTTAGTTGAAATGATAACCCAACTCGCAACAATGGTTGGAAGTTGGATTTGAAACGGTTTAGGACTAGTGTGTGTGGGAATTACTTTACGTATAAGATCTGTGACACATGGAACAGGTTACCTTCGGAAGTTGTGAACAGTTCCTCTGTGGATCAGTTCAAGAAAAGGTTAGACCAAATTTTGCACACTATTTGAGTGTGTACAAAATTTTCCGTGGCACCCGTTGCCATTGGTACCTCCTCGGTATGGGCCGCAAGGCCTTTTGAGGTACTTCTTTTCCTTGTAACTCTCTCTCTTCTCTCTCTTCTCTCTCTCTCTCTCTCTCTCTCTCCGCAGGGGGTATAAAGGTTATGACATTTTTTCTGGATGTTGTAAACTTTATACTTGGGGTGTGACAGCCCTCCGGTCCCGAGTCGTGGGATTCTAGAGAAATTGGCTGCCAGTTTCTTTAGGTTCTCTCTCTCTTTCGGGAGGGCGGGTAAAGTATGTTACAATCCTGTCCCGTGGGTTACTAGGACCCCATCCCATCCCTACTCTGTCCTTTTAGCTTACATTAAGGATGTTCTCCTCTGACTGAAAAAAAAAAAAAAAAAAAAACTTTTCTTTTAGTATAAAGTATTTTTCTCTTCTTTTACTATTAGGACCCTACTGCTACCTCATGCGTGGGAAGAGAGGCTTTGGAACCTCTATAAATAACACCATTTAACGCTCGTAGGTTGTGAGAGACTGGGATGGAGGGGTCCCAGGCGTAGGGGCGCGATGAATGGAGTGTGGCTAGTGCCCCGTTAAGCCCATTCCTAACGCGTAATGGCCTGACCAGCCCCCTGCGACCGTTCTTTGGTGACCAATTGATGGTGCTTGGCTGTACTGCTCTGAGGTGAGAGAGCTTTACTGCCCAGCTGGCTGCCAGGCCAGCGTAAAGTCTCGGGCGTAGACTCTGGGTCTGGTGGGATATCCCTTGAACACTGGATTCTAAGAGTTTGGCCGCTTGTGAGTGACTAGTAAGACTTAGTAAGGGGCTGCATCTCGCTGGCGCTCCTGGCGGAAAATCCGTGATGCCTGCGTCGCGAGTGTTTGTCAGTTGGTAGCTGCGACACGTTTGGGATTGTTCGGCCCTGGGGAGACCTTTCGTCGGTGTGGCAGCAGCGAGAGGTGTAGTCTTCTGGAAGGGATGAACGTCACTTGCAAGTAGGTGGATGCGTCTACGCGCAGCATGAAATCACCCCCACCCCCTTTTTTATATACTTGTCAGAACGTTTTTGATAGTTTTCATTGCTTGAACGCTTTATCTTATTCAGAGTATTCAGAAAAAAAAAAAGAGAGAAAATATGGCAGGGCCAGCTAAATTGAAAGCAGAATGCTTTAAATGTAAAGTTAATCATTGGTGCGTTGACTTCCCTGAAGGTAGTATCAGCGATATCACATCCCTTAGTGTATGTTTGTTTTGTAAACTTAGAGACAACCACGAAAAGGAAGTTAAAGAGCTAAAGGAATTAGTAAAAAAGCTTAGAGACAACCACGAAAAGGAAGTTAAAGAGCTAAAGGAATTAGTAAAAAAGCTTGAAGCTAGGGTCGTCGCACTGGAAATCCAACCCAGTGGACAAGATCAAACTAAAAACACACCAGCAGATTTAAACTGTAAGATTAAGCATCTAGAACAAAGCGTGGCACGCTTGGAAAACACTGTGACTATTCCGGAAAATAGAACGGAGGAACAAGAATTCAAATTGGTCAAAAATAAAAGACCTCCAAACCAAAACCAAAACATAAGGATTTGGAACCCATTACCATCAAAAAAGTTTCACTTACTTGCTGATGAGGAGGATGAATCCTTTTTAATTGGGGATTCTATGCTAAGGAATCAAGGGGACTTTTTCGGAGCAAGACGGTGACCAAGAGAAAACTCCGATGTTTTCCGGGTGCCACAAGCCAGATAATTAATAGGGAATTAGGCAAAATTAATATCAAGAATAGGAGTTGCCCTATCATTGTCCATGTTGGTGGCAATGACGTTTTTCTGGGAGGGACAGGAGGGCAGACAGAGCCCATTATAAAAGAATTTAAGAACCTAACTGACAAGGTTAGGGATAGGACAGACATGGGTATGGTCGTAGGAATTCTCCCTCGAATGCGTGCTAGTGATTATACTCTAAGTAAAGCCATTAGCATAAATAAAAGAGTTAAACGCATGTGTGAGGAAAAAGGCCTAAAGTTTGTCGATTTTTGGCCTACATTCTACGGAAATGGGGAATACTTTGGTTCGGACGGGATACATTTAACCAGAAGGGGAAAAAAGTATGGTGATTTACTGAACATTAATTTGTATAATCTTTTTAAACTAGGACCCCCCAAACCAGTAATTGATCCTGCTTCCCAAACAGTTAAACCTACTCCCCCAGCAGTAGTCACCCTCCCCCAGCAGGTAGTCACCCTCCCCAGCAGTAGTCACCCTCCCCCAGCAGCTAGTCACCCTCCCCCTGCAGCTAGTCACCCTCCCCGCAGCTAGTCACCCTCCCCCAGCAGCTAGTCACTCCCCCAGCAGCTAGTCACCCTCCCCCAGCAGCTAGTCACCCTCTCCCAGCAGCTAGTCACCCTCCAACAGCAGAGTCCCCTCCAACAGCAGGTAGTGACTCTCCTTCCACGTTGGAGGGGACTCAGGCTCCTGCGGAGTTTGTCCCCTCGTTAGTGAGGGGCTCTTCAACTCCCGACAGCCCTGGCTGTTCGGGAAACGGGTCGTGCTAGGGGGCGGTCAGAACAGGGGAGGCTCCCTCCGTGCAATGCTTTTTAATGCTAGGTCGATCAGGAACAAGTTTGGCGAGCTACGGGCGCTCTAGCATCAGAATACCAGGATATCGTTGCTATCACCGAGTCCTGGATTCATACTGATCGTAGGGACTACGTTGGGGAGTTCGAAATTCCCGGGTATAGAATGTTTCGCAAAGACCGCACCCGTGGGGAGGGGGTGGGGTACTAATATACGTCAGGGACACGTTGAGTCCGGTTGACTGCCAGTTCCGGTCGGAACGGGAGCTGCTTGGCGTCGATCTGAACGTGGGAGGGACGAACTATAGGTTAATCTTGGTGTACAGACCTCCGCATCTCCTCCTCGAGGAGGATACAGCCCTGTACACCGAACTCAGTAGCCTGCTAGGGGATAGGGTGTGTGTAGTTTTAGGAGACTTCAACTGTCGCGGCATAAAGTGGGAAAACAGGACTGCCGATGCTGAAGGGAGGAGGCTAGTTGACTTTGCTGATGAGAACTTCCTCACTCAGTGGGTCAACGAGCCTACACGAGGCGAAAGCGTTCTAGACTTAGTATTCACGACCGAAGACAACCTCGTCACTGGCCTCACCGTTGACGAATCATTGGGCGGGAGTGATCACGGTCTTATTAGGTTCCGTGTGTGCGTCCCTCGGGTGAAGCGTAGTAACTCGAGAGGCAGTAAGCTCGATCTCCGGCGGGCGAACTTTGTTAGCCTCAGGGATAGCGTAGGAGAGATGGGGTTAGAGGTTGGCGGCGATGTTGAGGGAGTGTGGAGTGCATTCCGGGACGAGTTTATGGTGCTGCAGTCTACTGCCGTACCCTCAAAACCGGTCACCCCTGCTTCAACGCAGCCTAAGTGGTTCAATCGTGACATCGCTTCAGCTATCCGAAATAGTTAAGTAGCGTATTGGAGGGCGAAGGCCAATCGTTCCCACGAGAACACTGAAGCGTATGTCCGACTGTGTAGGGAAGTGAAGCCGAAGGTTAGGCTAGCGAAACGTAACGAAGAACTACGGGTGGCAAGCCTCTGCAAGGGGAACCCTAAGGAATTCTTCAGTTATGTTAGTAGTAGAAAGCCCATTAGATGGAAGCGGCGTTCTGCGGACCTCCGACGCGGACATCGCTAATGTGCTTAATGAGTACTTTGCGGGAGTGTTCACCAGGGAGGATACCCGCGTCATCCCCGAGCCAGGCGTGAGGCACGAAGGTGCTGGCCTGGATAGTGTTAGATGTACCGCGACAGTCTTTGCCGCTAGAATAGACAAACTGAGCGCGTTTAAGGCTCCTGGGCCAGACCAGTTTCTCCCCAGAGTGTTGCGAGAAGTGCGCGACCAGGTGGCTCCCCACCTGGCTTCAGTCTTCAACAAATCGTTGGAGATGGGCCAGGTGCCTGGTGACTGGAGGGAAGCCAACGTGACCCCTATCTTTAAGAAAGGGGATCACGAAAGTCCAGGGAACTATCGTTCCATTAGTCTCACTTCAGTTGTAGGTAAATTATTAGAAGGGATAATAGCTGATAGGATCGTTGACCATTTGGATTCCTACAAGCTGCTTGGGGACTCCCAACATGGGTTTAGACGGCATAGGTCGTGTCTCACCAACTTGCTCGAGTTTTTCCACGTCATGTTGAGTGAGTACGATAAGAGTAGGGCGATTGAATACTTTATCTCGACTTTCAGAAAGCCTTTGATAAGGTACCTCACCGCCGGCTAATGGCGAAAGTGCGCGCGCTGGGTATCGGTGGGGAAATAGGTAGGTGGATTGAAAACTGGCTGAGGAATAGGCGGCAGAGGGTGGTAATTAAAGGTGCTAGTTCGGGTTGGGCCTCGGTCACTAGTGGGGTTCCTCAGGGTTCCGTTTTGGGGCCACTGTTGTTTATCATTTACATAAATGATATCGACGGTGGCATCGTCAGTCGGATCGCCAAATTCGCTGATACACCAAGCTTGGGGCCAATGTTGGGACGCCCGAAGCGATCGAGGAACTGCGTGCGGACCTAGGTAGGATAGGAGAGTGGTCCGAAAAATGGCAAATGCCGTTTAACTTGGGTAAATGCAAAGTGATGCACATTGGCTACGCCAATCCCAAGTCGGACTACTCGATGTTGGGTAGTAATATCGAGGTGACTGATTTAGAAAAGGACTTGGGTGTGCTAATTACAGCGATCTTAAGTTTACGAAACAGTGTGTAGAGGTGGAAAAGAAAGCCCAGAAACTATTGGGTTATATCAGGAGGCAATTTCAGTTTCGGAACAAGGAGATTGTGCTCTCACTGTACAATTCCCTTGTTCGGCCGCACCTGGAGTATGCTGTGCAGTTCTGGTCGCCCACCCTCAGGAAAGATATTGAGAGGCTGGAGCGAGTGCAGGCGAGGGCCACAAAGTTAATCCCTTCCGTTAGGCATATGGGCTACAATCGACGGTTACGCGCCCTGAACTTGTTTTCGCTTGAAACTCGGAGGCTGCGCGGTCAACTGATCGAGGTTTTCAAGCTCTTACGCGGGTTGAACGATGTCGATTTTAGAAGTATGTTTAGTTTAAATGATAACCCAACTCGCAACAATGGTTGGAAGTTGGATTTGAAACGGTTTAGGACTAGTGTGTGGGAATTACTTTACGTATAAGATCTGTGACACATGGAACAGGTTACCTTCGGAAGTTGTGAACAGTTCCTCTGTGGATCAGTTCAAGAAAAGGGTAGACGAAATCTTGCACACTATTTGAGTGTGTAAAGACATTTATGACCTCAGTCTGCGGAAATTTCTTTTCCTATAAAATAGTTAATATCTGAAACCAACTTCCCTCAGAGGTTGTTTCCAGTCAAAGTGTAAATGTGTTTAAAAATAGGCTAGACAAAGTACTGAATACTCTCATAGTTTAAGACTAAAACATAAGAAAACTCTGCAGGAGATCGCTTGCACGGTGTCTCTGTGAGCAAGCTAAATATAGAGCTATTTATATATTCTCCACTTTCCTGTAAAATTTCCTTGGCTACTTTTCCAGGGTCAAGGTATTTTCTTCGACCTTTTTCCGTACCTGCCTCTGGCAGGGAGGGAGCGGAGGGTGGGGAGAGAGCCTTCTACTTTTCTATCCAGTTTTCTACTACTGCTAGGATAGTTGAAAGAAAAATAAACTTTTACAAAATTTTCCCTGGCACCCGTTGCCATTGGTACCTCCTCGGTATGGGCCGCAAGGCCTTTTGAGGTCCTTCTTTTCCTTGTAACTCCCTCTCTCTCTCTCTCTGGGTTCCGTTCTGGGTCCTTTACTTTTTATCATCTATATTAACGATATAGACGTCGGGCTTCTAAGTGCAATCTCAAAATTTGCAGACGATACGAAATTAGGAAGTAGTGTAGGTACTGAGGAGGGCGTAAGAACACTTCAGAATGATTTTGACAGGTTGGGCGAATGGTCTGCTACTTGGCAGATGCCATTCAACTTGGACAAATGTAAGGTAATGCACATAGGTTACAAAAACCCAAAGACCGATTACTCTCTCTTGGGAAGGAACTTGACTGAGACGGATCTTGAGAAAGACTTGGGAGCAGACCCGGATCTAGGGGTGGGCTATGTGGGCTGCAGCCACGGGCCTCGCATTTGAGGGGGGCCCCAAATTTTCTACATTATTTATTTTAATTTTAGGTTTTTACATTTATTATTATTTCAGATTTTTTATTGTGAGGTGAAATGTCTAAGCGATCTTACGAAAGTGGAAGTAGCAAACGAAAGAAGGCTACTGCAAAAGCTGAGTCTCTACAGAAGGTCATCGCAGAAACAAAGTCTATTAAACAGTACTTTGCGGCTACTGCCACTACATCTGGCTCTGAAGATTCTGCTTCGCCTGTCACTGAAGGTGCTACTTCGTCTATCCATGAAGCTGTTCCAGCGTCTGTCCCTGTAAATGTCCCTTCATCTACCTTGGAAACAGAAGGGGCCTCAACGTGGCAGCAATCCGAAACCGCTGATTTTGTGTTGGATGTTGGACTATGGTTGCAGCCTGTACAACCAGAGATACAAGCTCAACTAATTGAATCTGAGTCGGGAGAAGGAAAATGTCCACTTCGGTTACGCTGCCAGCATAAGGACGCCAATTTCTCAGCATCAAAGCGTGGTTACAAAGATCAGCATCGTTATTTTGGACAAAATATGTTTATTCGCGTGCATCCATTGACAAAGGAAACAACAGAACGTTCATGGCTTTGTTACTCACCCGCAACTGGTAAAGCTTTTTGCTTCTACTGCCGCCTATTCTCAGCTGGAAATACTGATTTCGTCAATGGATTTGATAACTGGAAGCATGCTGGTCTAATGATGGAACGACATGAAAAAACACAAATGCACTGGAATTCTACAATTGCATTTGCACAACGTGTTTCTGCGCAAGGCTGCATTGATGAGAAACTTGAAACAAGCCTCAGGATGGAGAAAAGCTATTGGGTATCCATTCTGGAGCGTTCGCTCAATGTGATTTTGTACTGTGCTGAACGTGGGTTGCCTTTGCGTGGGGAAGATGAGGTTTTTGGTAGGGAGAATAATATGTTTGTTCTGAAAACTAAATAAATAAAGTAAAGTAATATGTTTGTTCTGAAAACCTTAATCCTTATATAATAAAAGTTGTAGCCAAGGGGGGCCCCCCAAAAAAAAAAGTAGTCACGGGCCCCCATTCTTCTAGATCCGGGCCTGCTTGGGAGTCTATATCAGCAACGATCTGAAACCGTCGAAGCACTCTGCAGAAGTCGAAAAGAGGGCCTTAAAATTATTAGGTTATATTAAAAGACAGTTCCAGTTTCGGAACAAGGAGACTGTAATGTCTCTTTATAATTCTCTAGTCAGACCGCAGTAGTATAGCCGAAAAATGGGAGAGTGCAAGAATGTTGCAAGTGATTACGTAATGTTGCAAAGGGGGGTGGGGTGCTGCAAAGGGGGGTGGGGGTGTTGCAAAAAAATTCCCCCAAAGGGGGGATGCTGCAGGTGCAACAAGGAAAACTTGGAGGCGGCGTTATCCCCCAAGAGAAAGAAGGAGGAGAGAAAGGAGGAGAGGTGTTCACCTGGCAGGAGCCAAGTGCATATTAAGACTTCAGCCGAGTAGGCGTTGTTTTATAGGCTCCTAATCAGCCAGTTGGCTTAGAAGGCGTAAATGGCTTGAGTTGCCAGATAGAGTCATGTATTCATTTAATTCTAATCGGAGACTGAGTTGCCAGATACCACTTTTTAGCGATACCATTGTATACATTATTATAGACTCCTAATCAGCCAGTTGGCTTAGAAGGCGTAAATGTTGCCAGATACCGCAATACCATTGTATACATTATTATATTTCTTAAAAGTTGGTTTAGAATACCGGTAGTAGGTTTAGAAGGCGTAACATGATATAATTAAGTAAAACAACATTGCATCATTCTGTTTATTATAAATATATAGAAAATAAATATACATTTCAATTGAGGAATATGCATATAATCAGTACAGGAAATATATACACACAATTATGGATATATATAAAATAAATATACATTTCAAATAGAAATAAATATACATTTCAATAATAATAGAAATATGTATATAACAGTACAGGAGAAATATCACGCAAAATATATAAATACATTTCAATAATAATAGAAATATGCATATAATCAGTACAGGAGAAATATCAAGCAAAATATATAATACATTCACTTTTTTTTCAAAATACTAAACTCGGTCTTAATCGAGTTTACAATTACATCATTATTGCTCTGCATTACGCAGTATATGCGGCTTAATAATATTTCACCGCTTAAAGTATAGGGAAACCTGTATTCGATATGAAGGGCTTTCATATCGTTCAGTACTATTTTTGTTCCCACTTTACAACCGGTTGGTAAGTCATCTTTAAATACGTCTAGAATACAATCAAAAGCACGCACAAAGAGTTCATCGTTAGCTACATTATTAAACACAAGTTTATAAACACGCTTTTCCAATCGAGGGTTTATTTCTACCGACTCGAGCTTTTCAATCGTGAACTCACTCAACATAGCGGCAATTGAAATAATCTTCTAAATCGTTACGACAACTGCGCGTTATATAAAGAAATAGTTCTTCAGGGTGAACGGTGTAGGTGAGCTCAGCCTTGTACCGATCAATTGCTTTGTACCAAAGTTCATGGTATTTCAAAGAGTCTAAACTTTTTAAATAAACGTCCAGCTCTAGACCATTCTCACCAGCCCTACACTCGGTAAACCCATCGAGCAGAGCGGTGTAGCGTATTCAAGTACTGTATCAAAATAAAGCATGTCCGTAACACGCGCGTCTAATATAGGTTTCAGCTTGCGGAATCCGACGATTTCAAACATTCTGTCGAGGATGAAACGGTTTCGCGTAGGAACAAGAGCGTTATTATCAGAAGCATTCTTCCACATCAGCCGTATATCAATGCACGGCCGATCGTTATTTATACACAACGTACATACAACGGCGTATGAGGGTGCGTCACTAATCTGCTCTCTTCTTGTACCTACGTTAGCAGGTATTTTATAACGATCTTCACTCCACTTCTCAACTATCACGAAGATTCTATTCATCTCCTCGACACTTAAATAAACCCGTTTGTTTGTTTGTCTACATTCCGTTTCCAGTACATAGCTAATGGTACCGGAATTACGCCTGAACACGCGCAACGATTTCGTCACGGACACATCGTACGAGGCGTTGAGAATGCTGCTCAAAGGAAGTTCCATCGTATTCGAGGAGCGCACGTCCACTCGGTTCAAGCTCTGAGATAACTATGAGCCGTGTGAGGCACGCAGGTAGGCAGGAACGGTTCGACGGGCGGCTGACTCGATGATACGTGAATGGGCTTGTTCGTATGATCCGCGAGTCGTACCGAATTGTTGTACATATTTGTTTTCCGGAATTAATTTCATCACTACCAGCCTACGCACCAGACATTTTACCTCAGGATAAGAACTAGGAACATTTTATGTTTTACTAAACATCTTCACACTCCGGCGCACTATTTGAGAGGAACATATGCTCATATTTTTCCTTTCTGCCCATCAAACGATACTCGTCTCTAAAGTCTGTTAAAAACTCACGCAGGGCACTAGCCACAACCTCACTACGAACCTCATCATGATATACGTTAATATAGTGATAAAAATACTTAAGATTGTCCATGATCACGAGATTCACATTTTCAGTCGTAGGGTATGAGTAATCGACATGGTGTAGCATGACGTAATACCGCTTGTCACACCACCCATCCGCAAGACTCATTATCCATACCTGCTGCTTCTCTTCTGCACGCGTTGTTTCTTTTACTTCACGGTGTATGTGAGACTTTATAAAGTTTAGCTCTGCAGTATACTTCAGCACATCGTCTGTGCAACGAAAGCCTTCAACGGTCTCACCAGAACATCCGTAGAGTATTTGTACATCTTGGAACTTCGCACAATCCAATGTGTTTTTAAAAGAGGTATAGGAGGGAGGAATAGGAAGTTTTTCGGTATCCACCACATCCTGACACTTTGCTGAATACCATTTCATAAACGTTGTACAAGCAATATTAAAGGTAGCCATTTGAATACACGTCTGATCTGAATACACGTCTGATCTCTCGGGCTTACTGCAGTCGACTGACCACGCAGGGACTCCCAGATAGTAGCATGACTCACGGTCTTACAGTGGGCGGAGCTTAGAACTTTCACCTGCACACACACACACACACACAAAGGAGAAAGTGAAACGCTAATTGAAACATGATTTATTTAATAAACGAGATATTCAAGTTATATATATTTACAAATACGATTTAATAAACGAGATATTCAAGTTATATATATATATTTACAAATACGTGTAATAAATCAATAGATACTTTACAAATACGATTTAATAAACGAGATATTCAAGTTATATATATATTTACAAATACGTGTAATAAATCAATAGATACGATTATATACAAGACAAATACGTGTCAGTTAACAATAGAAGCATCATTTTGGTATCCAAAGGGTACGGTATCATAGGTACCAGGTAACTGGTAACGTTTCCTATAGGTGTTACGGCACACCTTCGTACCCCTAAGTTCCTTCACGCCCCCCAGCTTCTGCGCCCGAAAATTGTGGGTGCCTACAATTAGTTGGGGAGGTTGTTCATCATCGTCCAAACATACTAGATCCTTCAACGATTCAAAGTTAACAACCCGCCGATTCGCATGGTTGAGCGTAATACCCTTTGCCTTCACGATATATTTCATTTCCTCCCCCACCCTGACCCGTACCCCATAAGTCTTAGGTCCTGTTGAGACAAAAGAGTCGGCGTAAGCGTTGTCCCCATACTCGTCCTTGATCTCATCAGTGAGCTCGCCGAGGAACTCCCCAATAGCGGGCATGTATTCACCCTCCCTCTCTGTGAATATCACGCTATCTGTATCGGCATACAATACTCTCCGCCCAAGAGAATGCAATAGACCCCAAAGTTTTATACGGGCGTAGGCTGTTGTGAAGCTGGCCACAGGTATGTTTGTAACCCTTGAGGTATCTGTGGCAAATTCAGTGTTGTTGTACTTTATTATGTAAGTATTACCTACATTCACGATCTCCATGACCTCTTTATCGGGGCATTGGCATAATCCCAGACATCGCTATAACTTTGTGCCAAATGAATGCTCCCTCTGCCGGTATTCTGCGCAAATTTTCCCCATAGACTGTTTAGACACAACTTTGCACTAAAGCGCTTGCCAGGATTCTTTACAATTTGGACACGATCAAGTTGTATACCTTCGCGGTCGCGGTAACGTTGAATATAGGCAGACTTTTCATCTTCGGTATCAACTCCTCGCGGATACCCTGATGCCTCAACCTTATCCTTCAAAAAGGCGTTTATATATGGTGTGAAAAGGTTGGGTAGCTTCTGAAACCTCCACACCTCATGTATCTTCAGTATTCTATAACCATGGCGTACGGCTAGGGCCAGCTCAGGACTTGTATATACGCCTCTGATCTTACGCTGGTGGGGTATATGGTTACATCGCCGTTATCCTCTTCCGCGCACTTCACGCACAGGGGAAACATGAGCTTGTCGTCGATAACGACAGGTAAGATCGGCATCCATAAATTGCGTGGGGGGAGTACGTCTACGAAAGAGAGCCCAAAGTAACGATCATTCAAATTTTTTGAAAATTCATTGATGGAGGGTAGGCTAGGTCCCACCAGTTTCTCAGGAGCGCCCACGGGGTACGGATTGCTCTTCATCACGTATGGGTATAAAGAACAGAAATCGTAGTAATGGAGCTTCACGCCCTCCGTAGGTGGAAAGTATAGTCTGAAAGGATTTGTACGTCCTCCAAACAAGCTATCACCACATTTGAGAGGATCCAGCACCATTGAACGCTTGATCGTGTTTATTTCCTCACGGTACACCTCGTCTGTCTCCATCCGTGCATCATATTCATGCTCCCACAAGACTTTGTGAGTGAACTGTGATCCTATAAGTTGATCGCGGGTGCGGGTCGATGCAAGACAGTCGGCAGGAGACCTACCGTGGATATCTCCGGTGATTCCGCACTCAGGACGGGGGCATCCATGCCACCAGCAACCGTTAAAGGAGTACACAGTCTTCACACCAGTGACACGGTTTTCACTTAACCCATCAACCCAAAAAACACGTCCATTAATCTTAATGGGTACTTCACCCGTGTTGCGGGCGTGCTTTATGTATACACCTGTCTGTTGCTGTAGGTGTATGAGCCAGTAAATAGCCTTGTGCCCGTAACTGCGGGGATTGTTTCGGTGAATAATGGCTAAGGTGTCTTTAGGCATGAAGTTATTCTTGAACACCGTAAAACATAATGATGCGATGGTGGTTGCGACTTGCAGTGGATCGCATTTGAAACGGGCTATGTACATCCTTCTAAAGGCCTGGAAACATACTCTAAGCACGCGCACATCATTCACGCAATAACGCTCACATTCATCAGCTATATTATAAGGGTTACTTTCATTAAAACTGTCGTAGTATCGATCAAAGTCTTCACGTTCATCCATACAGTCAAAATAATGTTTGGGGGGTGGTGGGCCTACGTAGTTTAAAGTCTCGCTGGTGAGGAAAGTGTAAGGGAAGTATCCTTTGGAAACTTCAGCTGCTACTCCCATCACCTTGGGTAGCTTTGCTAATTTACAAGGTGTGAATAATAAAGTATCTTTAAATTGTACATTGCCTCTTATCTGCATCTGTATTAATTTGTTGCCTCTTTTCAATGGATCACCTGTAAATATCTCAGAGGATTCGTGTTCAAGCAACTCCTTATAAAGGAACTGCGTGTCAAACTTTGCCCCGTTATGGGCGAGAATATACACAGTCATTTTTTTGAACTTGTCGGCTAACTTGACAATATAGGACACAAATAGTTTCACAGGACTATCGCGGACATTCGTTTTAAAAACGTTTGTCCGTTTACCACATTTGGGGCACTCGTCACATTCGATACCCATACACTCATCACAGATGGTCTGGCTCACAAGTAAATGTGGAATTACCTCTTTGGTTTCAGCGTTCGTATATGTTTCTATATCGTAGTATACAGTTATACAAGGGTTATTT
This sequence comes from Bathynomus jamesi, assembly GCA_023014485.1. NCBI lineage: Eukaryota > Metazoa > Arthropoda > Malacostraca > Isopoda > Cirolanidae > Bathynomus > Bathynomus jamesi. The sequence goes on from JAJOZX010007069.1 coordinate 124,491, forward strand.
TTAGGCTTAGCATCTTTCATATAACACATGCTTTACTCCATCCGCCTTATATTCCTCCTGGCATGTAGGACAGTGAATTACGTCACACTTGTGCTTAAATTTCCCCAATTATCCATTGTGTGAAACATACCACATTCACAGATTCTCATTTTCCTGCACGTGCCAATTGATTTATGGAAATCAAAACAGCTATTATTGAAAAATGTGCGTCTACACACATCACAGTCTCTCTTCTCAGCTTCAACTACACGGCTTTCACATTTGGTGCTTTTACACTGCTCACATACCATGTGACATTCTTTACAATGTCTCACTATATCATCCGCAAACTCGAGGCACCCCTTACACAAATCATGATGTCTCCCATATTTTCGACTTTTGTCATAACTCGCGTAAAGCCCCTTATATTACGGATGGGGAGATACGTTGTCCCTGACAATCCTAAAATAAGTAGGGGTCTTGTACGATCTCTCACACAGCTTTTAAAAACATACACAGTCCTACGACGATCATCCAACCCAAAACAACTATGCGGACATTCATTTCCTGTTCTACCCTTCTCAGCTCTTCAGGACCCATATTACAGTCAAATTCAAGTTCACAGTCTACAGCTAGTTTACGGGCACGCTCCACGACTGTAGGCAACCAAATTTTTTGAGTTCGTGTATTTTGTACAGTAAACATACGTGCTAAGAGTACTGCTATAAAGCCGCAACCACGATCGACGTTTATATGCTTTCGGTAAATAGTTGGAGAATTGAAGTTAAGAGTATACGGTATGGCACTATGACCCGCAACACGGATACATGGTCAATATTTACCGTGAAGTTGTCCATATTGAAGGCTATACTACTTTGGGCGGCTTGCATTATACGTCCTAATATATATTCTACATCTTCAGCCGCCAAACGTCTAAATGGCACTATCACCCAATAATCGTCTACATCACCGTCATCTGACCCGAATCCAAAGGACAGACTCGTCCTGACTTCACGCTCGTCACGATTCTGAAGAGCAAACTCTATAATATGCTGTACAACCCGGCGTAGCCCGCGCTCAATTCCATTGCTATACATGACTCTAGGGTCGACCCTGACTCTATACCGATTTCTAGTCAAGGCTGGGGTGGGGGCTGCGGAGCGCACCAATTCGAGCGTTATAGCATCCTCAACAGAACGGGGGGCGGCGGATGAATTAGTGGATATATTAGCGGAAGGTGCTGCTGATGGGGGCCTGTTGCGTAGGAGGTTGAGGTTGGGGATCTATTATTGTAGACTTAACAGAACGGGGGCGGCGGATGAATAAGGGGATATATTAGCGGGAGGTGCTGCTGGGGGGTTGTTGCGTAAGAGGTTGAGGGTTGGGGATCTATTACCGCTGCAACAGGTGCGTATTTCGGGCGCTTTATACCTGACGTGGGGTTCTCATACCTCCGCTTTGGACGTGCTACCGGTATCGCTGGTGAGGGTTCGTTGGCAGGGGAGGAGATCACAACTACACTGTCGTCGAGGTCATCCGTAATGTCAATGATGGGATGCTCTACCTCATCGTCATTCACGGTTCTGTGGGAGAAGAAATATAAGGAACAGCACTCAAAATTTGTAATATTTTGTAAATGACCCACTTAGGAGTGTGACGTGTTAGAAATGGACTCTGTAGAAAAATTCAGATTCACGAGCCCATCCACATGTATTATATCTGGACCTACAGGATGTGGTAAAACTGTGTTTATGCTTAAAATCATTAAAGAAAAGGGAGATGTTCTCGAAATTTGTGCATAAAGTTATATGGTGCTATTCGACGTATCAATCAGTGTTCAACGAGTACCAAGATGATATTTTGTTCCACAAAGGCGTATATGACGTTAATTCGTTAAAGGGAAATGAACATACAATCATTGTAATTGACGATCTCATGTTGGAGATGGATAAAACGTTTGCCGAGACATTTACAGTATTCTCCCACCATCTTAACATAAGCGTGTTCTTCATCAACAGAATCTATTTTTCAAAAATAGATACATGCGCGATGTGTCGTTAAATACGCAATATCTAGTCTTATTCGCGCAACGTAGAGATGTATCACAAATTGGGGTATTAGCCAATCAAATGTTCCCGAATCAGCGTAAGGAGTTTTTGGAAGTTTATAAAGAAGCTACAAGCACGCGTTACGGATATTTGCTTTGCGACCTTCATCCGCGAAACACGTTTAGAGTGCTTCTGCGAACGAATATATTTCCAAACGAGCCTGAAACGGTGTATATTCCAGAATGACAAAGAGACTAAAGAAATACCGTGAATTAATAAAAATCTATCATCGACTGCCCCGGGCAATGCAGCAGATGTTTATTAAAAATATCGACGCCGACTTTTTAAAATGCATCTGTGAAATCTGTCTTAACGTTATAAATTGCAATGTATCAATGAAAACCCATCAGAAGGCTCGCCTACGCCGCTACAAGAACATAATACGTGCACTCGCTCGTAAAAGTCAAACTGTAGCGAAGAAAAAACGAATTATTGTACAAACAGGAGGGTCATTTCTCCCCATCTTATTTTCAGTTTTGGGTCCTTTACTGACTAGATTAATATAATGAAGAAAGTGGTAGTGATTCCCCACGAGGTGTACGCTTCACTGCAAAGGAATCCAGACACGTATCTAGATCCCCGTAAAAGCAGACTTAAAAGAATGGAAAGCGAATTGTTAGCCCTATTAAACAGTGAAAAAACACCTGATGAGAAAAGAATCTTATACCAAGAAGCTCTGCAGAAATTTCTTCACGAGTACGAAAATTATAAGAGCCCTACAGAGATTCCTGTGGTTATTAGGCACAGCACGGGGGACGATGGACATGGCGACATAGGATCTGTGCCCGACGATACAGCTGACCAACCAAAAAGATTAGCCACACAACATATCGAACATGTATTAAAAAATACCCTCCCACTTACATTGAGGAGTAAAGGCTTAAGTCTTTATAATCTATTGAATGAGGATCCCGCCATACAATGGACCGATACAGGGGAGATCATTGTGGAAGGATCAAAGGTACAGGGATCGAATATCGTAGACATTGTCCATGATCTGGTGAGAAAGTGGGATAGGCCATCACCATCAGGATGGAAGCATATTAAAGCAAGACTACAACAAATAAATGTCCCTAAAACGTTGATAGGAAATCTGAACAGGTTAAAAGACTTGGAACATGCAACGCCTGACACAATTGAAGGCGCCGTCACCCCCGGCGGTAACACCTTTGAAGAGGAGCAAGAAGAGGTTAAACCAACCCTACCCACGTGCCTCTAAAATACGCAAATGGCTAACGTATTAACTAAACGCTATTATGACATTTCTACCCCATCCTCTTACGGCGGCGTAGATAGACTGTACAGAAGTGTTTACGGAGTAGGAAAAAAAGATGTTGAAAGATTTTTGAGGGAGCAGGACGCTTATACGCTTCATAAGCCTGTGAGAAAAAGGTTTAAAACAGCCAAGACAACGGCTTCCTCGATTGATTCTATTTGGCAAGCAGATTTAACAGACATGCAAAGATATTCTGTGTATAACGATGGTTACCGCTACATTCTATTCATAATAGACGTATTCTCTAGATATCTGTGGCTAGTTCCTCTGAAAAATAAATCACCTGAAACAGTTGCTAAAGCCACCAAAACGCTAATGTTAAAAGAAAACAGGGTTCCTGGCTATTTTTGTACGGATATGGGGAAGGAATTTATAGGCCGTGCTTTTCAGAACATGTTGACAGAGTTTAATATCAGCTATTACACAACCAATTCTATACATAAGGCTTCTTTAGCTGAAAGAGTTCAGCGCACCATAAAGGAACGCATGCACCGTTATTTTACACATAAAAACACATACAGATTTCTAGACATTCTGGAATCATTGGCATCATCCTACAACCGCTCACACCATCGCACGATTGGGACAACACCTAACGAAGTTTTAGAAAGAGGTACGCTCCCGAGAAGAGATGGATCACCACCACCACCACCACCACACTCTGCGCGCTTCAAAATCAATGATTATGTAAGGCTGTCGCGTTCGGGGAATAAATTCGCAAAGGGTTTTGAGCAAGGATGGACACGCGAGATTTTTAAAGTTAGGGCTGTGAGACCTAAAGGTGAGATAATGATGTATTACATTGAAGATTTGAATGGGGAAGAAATCTCAGGAGGCTTTTACCGCGAGGAATTGCAGAAAGTTGCGTTTAATTTAGAAAAAAATGTGTTTAAAATTGAGAAAATTTTAGGAAGCAAAGGTTCAGGAAGGAGAAAAATGTACCTGGTGAAATGGCTAGGGTACCCAGAAAGCTTCAACACCTATATAAAAGCTGATGCAATAATGAAGCTTAAATAGTATGCAACATGGCTCCTAACCATTTCTACGTCACACTCCCGTCCTCCTCGTCCCTGTCTGTACACCCTAACAACACACTAGCCAACTTTGTAACAGAACTCCATGGGCACATTGAATTGGGTCGTGATTCGTATGAGGTGGGGATATGCGAAATTCAGCTGGACACCGTCTTTTTAAATATTGAACATAAAGAAACCGTTTTTACGATTCTTAGAGACATTGACGAGTGTGAAAAAGCTGGGGTAGCTATGGATGAAACTATGCGCATCGCTCGGACTAAGATTGCACGGTATTACAGTACAGAAGTAAGACTAGGGCCGGGTCAATATGGTTCGGCCGAGGATGTTGTGAGAGGCTTAAACGTAAGTTTAAGAAACTCAAACCTTACGAATGATTTAGTATACGAAATCGTAAACAACCCTGCACATACACTAATCCTAAAATCAAAGACTAACAGACGTATTAAAGACCATAGAAAGTTCCAAATTCTAGCCAATGGCCGCTATAGCGCAGTCTTCCAAAGAGAACATTTCACGAGACACAGCATGACTTGTCCAGATTAATGTATCAATTGAAGATGGAGAAATTGGCTGAAAGGTCCCCAGACATGTGCTATATTTACAGTAATATAGTGGAGCACCAGTTTGTTGGGGATACCCAGGCACGCCTGCTGCGCATTGCTCACATCCCCAACCATAGAGGAAGGAGTTTGAGTATTACATATGACAGACCCCATTATGTGAATGTCGCAACTAATTTAATAACCAATATCACAATATATATAAGAACGATTGAGGGTGAAAACTTCCCATTCGGTAACGGGAGTTAACAGTGAAGCTACACTTTCGACGCACTGAGTTATAATATAGAAAGCCTTTCACCGTCTATCGAGGGATGCGATACCAGCGCGGTAGTGGACTTGGGTCCATTTTTTCATCCATACTACGTACGGCTGTTCCTTTGCTGAAGAGGGGTGCCAGATACCTTGGAAGGAAAGCGCTACAATCAGGTATTAACACTGCAGAAGACATATTGGCCGGGGTTAAACCTAAAGAGGCTCTAAAAAAACATTTAAAGCGTACACGGGACGAAATCATCAAAGATGCAAAGAGAAAAATGCGTGGTGGCGGGAAGAAGCGGGCTGCCCGGAAGAAGGGGTCACGTGGTATTAAACGTAAAAGGCTATCAAAAAAGAAGTGCTGTAAGCGAATGAAACCTATGGTTGACCACTTTTTTGACTGATATAAGCTAAGGACATTGATCTCATGAATCATAGTTTGTTTACCACTTGTCGAGAGAGGAGTCACTATTTCGCCATGGCACGCTTCATCCACCCATGTAGTTCACAATGCTGTAAATCGGAGCTGTCCCTTTTTGAGCTACCTCCACCCCAAGTATAGCCCATTCTGATGGAACGGTCTGCGATGACAAATATGCTGTATACCCTGAAACAAACTTTCTGCACTCCATATTCAACCAGTGTGACGTATATTTAAATCAGACCAACATATCGGCAGGCACGGGGTACTATCATCTACGAGCCTATCTGGAAAATGTCCTCAACTTTTCCAAAGAAGCGAAGGCTACTTTTTTAAGTGCGGAGGGATATTATCAAACTAAAGATGAAAATAGTATAAAGGACAAATTTAAAAATTCTAAAAAGAAAATATACGAGTGTTTTGGACGGTTGCACACAGATTTCACTTTCCAGGAGAAGTTGCTTGTGAACGGGGTGGATATGAAAATAAAGCTCACCCGCACGAGTCCTGAGATCTGCTTAAATCTGGATGCGGATCAAGAAGAGGGTGCAAAGCCCGTTGTGGTTCACATTATGGACACATACCTCCGCGTACGGCGAGTGAAATTAAGTTCACCAAAACAACTAGAAATTGAGAAAAATTTACTAAACTCTACAGTGAAATATCCTATTAACAGAGTGCAGATCAAACTATATACGGTTCCTGCAGGGTTGGCATCGAAGCAGATAGAAAACATTGCCCTGGGAAATCTTCCTAAAAGGATATTAATCGGCATGCAGGACCACGCTTCGGTGAATGGAAAATATAGAAAGAGTGCCTTTAAATTCGAGAATTTCGGACTTAAAAATATAACCTATACGTTAATGGCACTGCTTTGGGTGGAACAATGGGTACGGACTATTCATCAGACGCTGTGTTACCTCTTTGTGCCAGAGCCTATAGTAATCTGACCCATATTGCAGGTGATTGTGATGAGCTTGGTAATGGGGTAACGCAGGAAGAATTCATTGATCAATTTAACCTTTACCCGTTTGACATTACACCTGACTTATCTGCTAGCGTAAATACCCATTTAACCCCACAGCAGAGCGGAAACATCTCAGTGCGGCTGGAATTCGCCAAGCCTATAGACGCTCCTATTAGTGTACTAGTATATCTCGAATCGCAAGCCCTAATAGAAGTAGATAGATTTAGGAGCGTTATCACTGACTTTTAAAATGGATGCTAATACACTTCAGAAAGTAATGGAGCGAGTCACACGTTCCAAATTTATCGGCGTGTTTGCGAAGAATGAAACATTGAGTTTGCCAAGTACGCGAGAATGCGGTAGTCTTATTGTGAACACAGACATCATCGGTAATGAAGGGATTCACTGGATCGCTGTCTATTTTAAAAATAGACAGCGCCTGTACTATTTTGATTCACTCGGTACTCAACCCTGGAGTGACCCTATTATTGTAAAATTTCTCGCTCAGTTACATATTCCCGAAGTTGTATGGACCCCATTTCGCATGCAAGGATATTTTACTAATGTTTGCGGAATGTACTGCGTCTCATTTCTCATGCATATGTCAAATGATAAAGAATTTATAAATTTTTTAAATTTATTTGACCCGTGTCACACTCGCCGAAACGATGAAATGGTATGCAGACAGATAAAAAACCGTTTTCCAATTGTACGTACTCGTTGTATATTATAATGTTTTTGTTCGTATATTTGTAACGATATATTCTGTAGTTGTTTATTGTACTGATTTCTTTCATTTAATAAATTTATGAAAATATATTGTGTCTTCTTATCCCAAAAAGATCGAAAAACACTTACATTATTTCGGTGTGACATTGTTGACTGATCAGTATATCATCCGTATTCCGAGATTCTTCAAAAGATTGTATAACACGTGTCAAATCCTCATCGGACCTTAAAGGATTAATGTTCATTCTTTTAAAACATATACAGAGTATACAGACAGATCCCCATTATGTGAAGATATCTTTGGTTCGAGGAATAACATTGATTGCCATAAAAAATTTCGATTTTAGCATAATGGAGATAACCAAATAACATTGATTGCCATAAAAAATTTTTGGCGAGTATCTATTTGACGAGATACTACAACTCTCCATATATATATATATATAAAACGAATTATAGACACTTACATTTCTATGGTAGTCCCATGCGTCGGATTGTAAGGAGCGTCACTGCAAATATCTTCAATGGTTTGCGTTGGAAATAATTCGCTACGGTCAATCGCATTGAAAAGACTAATTGCGGTTAATGCTGCAGTATCACTTTCTTCATACAATTCCGGGGAGACGTACAGGTCCATGGTGGAGGATGTGTGACATTGATGACTGTTCAGTATATCACCCGTATTCCGAGATTCTTCAAAAGATTGTATAACACGTGTCAAATCCTCATCGGACCTTAAAGGAATAATGTTCATTCTTTTAAAACATATACAGAGTATACAGACAGATCCCCATTATGTGAAGATATCTTTGGTTCGAGGAATAACATTGATTGCCATAAAAAATTTCGATTTTAGCATAAGAGGTAAAACCAAATAACATTAAATGCCATAAAAAAATTTTGGATAGTATCTATTTGATGAGATACTACAACTCTCCATATATATATAAAATCGAATTATAGACACTTACATTTCTATGGTAGTCCCTTGCGTCGGATTGTAAGGAGCATCACTGCAAATATCTTCTACGGTTTGCGTTGGGAATAATTCATCACGGTCAATCGCATTAAAAAGACTAATTGTCGTTAATGCTGCAGCGTCACTTTCTTCATACAAGTCTGGGGAGAAGTACAGGTCCATGGTGGAGGGAATGATTATTCACTGACGCGAAAATAGCTACTGTTACTCCCAACTGAAAAATATCCCCTTTTATATGCACAATCGCCAAGCTCCGCCCCAAAAGACCAGATGTTCGTCGTGATTGGCTGCCGGTGTAGCTGGGTGGAGCTATGACGTGTACCAATCCGCTATAACGGGTCCGGACGAGTAACATATATATAAAATCGTGTTTCTTGAATTATAGACACTTACATTTCTATGGTAGTCCCTTATATTATATTTTTATTTTTACTTACAAGTATTGTTTTCACAAATTCTTGTGTTAACATAATTGTTAACTTATTTTATAATAAAGAAATTATATCCTAATTATATTTTTAAAAGGGCATTCGGTTTCCACATTAAACTGTGCTCGAAAACCATAGTTCGAAAAACAAAAAGTATTAAAAAACATTAAAAGTTAAAAATCTTTATTCATACGTTATTAAAAGTTAAAAATCTTTATTAATAAAACAGGATAGAAGCATATGAAAGTCAAGGTAAACTATAGTTGCAAATTATAGTTAGGTTATACGATGTTTTTCGGGTATACTACTGCCTCGGGTCAAATGATCCTGTTATTTTAAATCCGGTTCAATAATCCTGTTATGTTGAAATTTGGAAGAGTAAGCAACGACTCCCATCGACGAGATGTATTTCTGAATCCATGTTAAACTGGGGGTCTAAGGTAGGTTGAACAGCTTACCAATTCGGCGAGAAAGAGTTGATTATTATTGCTCCATAGAAAAAATCGTGCATTACGATGTTTTTCGGGCATACTACTGCCTTGGGTCAAATGATCCTGTTATTTTAAATCCGGTTCAATAATCTTGTTATGTTGAAATGTGGAAGAGTAAGCTACGACCCCCATCGACGAGATGTATTTCTGAATCCATGTTAAACTGGAGGTCTAAGGTAAGTTGAAAAGCTTACCAATTCGGCGAGAAAGAGTTGATTATTATTGCTACATAGAAAAAATCGTGCATTACGATGTTTTTCGGGCATACTACTGTCTCGGGTCAAATGATCCTGTTATTTTAAATTCGGTTCAATAATCCTGTTATGTTGAAATTTGGAAGAGTAAGCAACGACTCCCATCGACGAGATGTATTTCTGAATCCATGTTAAACTGGGGGTCTAAGGTAGGTTGAAAAGCTTACCAATTCGGCGAGAAAGAGTTGATTATTATTGCTCCATAGAAAAAATCGTGCATTACGATGTTTTTCGGGCATACTACTGCCTCGGGTCAAATGATCCTGTTATTTTAAATCCGGTTCAATAATCCTGTTATGTTGAAATGTGGAAGAGTAAGCAACGACTCCCTGACGAGACGTATTTCGTAGGTTAGGTTAGGTTAGGTCTCTTACATAAAACCCATTCACTAAGCGCATTGGCTTTCCTTTCTCACTAGAAACAAACTCTGCCATTTTTCGATTATTATTTATTATAATTGTGGGTATAGTTAACCTGGAAAAAGAAAGTAAATTTAAATTAGTACACTTAATTTTAAATAATATTTTGGGAAAACTGAGTAAATGGAAATATTATTTGGATTCCTTTATTTGAACAAAACTCTCGCTCTCTTTCTATATATATATATATATATATATATATATATATTATATATATATATATATATATATATATATATAATTATTAGTACATTCAGGTATGCCTACCTTATTTCTTTCGCTGATTGTTATTTAATATAATTGTGTGTAGTTCTTTCAATAACAGAGATGCTATCTAAGAATATGACACCATACAAATTACGCGTAAATATTTTCATTGTAAAAGTAATAATAATGATAATATTAATATTTGAAGTAAACGGTGCTTTTTGCTCGAATATCTTGGACGAAAGGATTAAACCTCGGCCGAAAAGGTCTCTAGGGACGCGATTCGAAATGCCGCAGAGTCGCCTTTTCCTCGTGTGCGTGTGTGCGTGTGTGTGTGTGTGTGTGTGCACGAGTTGTTTATTCGTTTATTATATATATATATATATATATATATATATATATATATATATATATATATATACGGGTTTGGGGAATGACGATCGTCTGTTTTGAATTGTTTCATAAATTTTCATTTCCGTTCGTTTTTCCCCACTGATATTCGAATATTTATAATGAAAATTGAGTGTGTAAAATTATTTATTTGCTAAACAGAATTTAATTGGATTCATCCCAACGTCAGACCATTACTTTGGTCTTATATAATTATTTTAGGAGAATTTAATAAACATAATATTAAAGTACATTTCTTTCTCATTAAAATGTTCAGGGTCACGCGGCCTGTTTTGCTTTTTTTTTTGTTTCACTACAGATTTGTTTGTGGGTACTTCTTTTATTTATTTATTGTAGTACTTGTGTTACCTTATTTCTATACAATAATGTCTTGAAGTGAGTGATACTGACATCGTGTGTAATGATTCATTGAGGCAGTGAAACTCATTTTCTTTTCAGATATGCAAGTTACCCATAAAATTTGAAGCTAAAGTAAGTAAAGAAAACTAATTTTGATGGGAGACTTGGCTTGCTAAGAAGCCTCCAAGACTAAACTTCTCTCTACCTTTTTTTTTTTCCCAACGTCAGACCATTACTTTGGTCTTATATAATTATTTTAGGAGAATTTAATAAACATAATATTAAAGTACATTTCTTTCTCATTAAAATGATGCATAATAATATACATATATCTAGCAAGAACAATCCGATCATTGCAAAAAAAAACTGGAAAGGTATGCAATTCCAGGTTTAATAATAATAAAGATTGAGTGTGTAAAAATTATTTATTTAATAAACAGAATTTAATTGGATTAACTACCGTCATATAAATATATATTGTGGTACACAATGGATGATTAATATATGGTTTTCTGGGACACATGGCGCTATCTGGAATACATTGCGCTATCTGGCAACTCAGCCAGAATAGAGGTTTATAAAAGACCGAGAAGCTGATGAAAGAATCATTCAAGCTCGGCTCCCAGCCGAGCAAGGACCTCTGGTCCTTCTCTTTCTGGCCCTTTTGGAAAATCCCTTAGAGGCCTCTTAGGTTAGGTAAACGAAAATAACTTGGGGGAGAACTCCGCCTCCAAGTTGCATGCCTTGCAATCAAAGGTCTCTCTCTCTATCTCTCCTTCAGGTGTCTCTCTCTTCCTTCAGGTGTCTCTCTCTCTCCTTCAGGTGTCTCTCTCTCCTTCAGGTGTACCCCTCCCCCCTTGGCTCAGCCAACTGGCTGATTCTGGCTGATTAGGAGCCTATAAAACAACGCCTACTCGGCTGAAGTCTTAATATGCACTTGGCTCCTGCCAGGTGAACACCTCTCCTCCTTTCTCTCCTCCTTTCTCTCTGGCCCTTTGGGGGGAATAGCTTGGGGGAGAACTCCGCCCCCAAGTTGCATGCCCCTTGCAACCCCGGTTGGCAACAAAGGCCAGTACTCTTTTTTTTTCTTTTTTTTGCAACACCCCCACCCCACCCCCTTTGCAACAACCCCACCCCATTTGCAACATTACATAATAACTTGCAACATTCTTGCACTCTCCCCTTTTTCTGCTATACTACTGACCGCAACTGAAATACTGTGCGCAGTTTTGGTCTCCATCCCTCAGGAAGGATATAGAAAGGTTAGAAAGAGTACAAGCAAGGGCTACAAAATTGATCCCTTCACTGAGAATGCAAAGCTACCAACGGAGATTGGAGCACCTAAATCTGTTTAGCTTAGAGACGAGGAGGTTGCGGGGTCAGCTTATTCAAGTCCTCAAGATGCTCAAAGGAATAGACAGGGTAGATTACAGAAACTTATTCTCACTTAATGCCAATCCGACAAGAAATAATGGGTTTAAACTGGAACTAAAGACATTTAGGACCTCTGGCTGCGGAAATTTCTTTTCCTATAAAATAGTTAATATCTGGAACCAACTTCCCTCAGAGGTTGTTTCTAGTCAAAGTGTAAATGTGTTTAAAAATAGGCTAGACAAAGTACTGAATACTTTCATAGTTTAAGATTAAATCATAAGAAAACTCTGCAGGAGTTCGCTTGCACGGTGTCTCTGTGAGCAAGCTAAATATAGAGCTATTTATATATTCTCCACTTTCCTGTAAAATTTCCTTGGCTACTTTTCCAGGGTCAAGGTATTTTCTTCAACCTTTTTCCGTACCTGCCTCTGGCAGGGAGGGAGCGGAGGGTGGGGAGAGAGCCTTCTACTTTTCTATCCAGTTTTCTACTACTGCTAGGATAGTTGAAAGAAAAATAAACTTTTAATAACAGGAACCTCCCAGAGTGGACCGAAAGGTCTTTGAGGCTTCCTCTTGTCCTTGTAACACACTCTCTCTCTCTCTCTCTCTCTCTCTCTCTCCCCGCAGGGGGTATAAAGGTTATGCACATTTCTTCTGGATGTAGTAAACTTTATACTTGGGGTGTGACAGCCCTCCGGTCCCGAGTCGTGGGATTCTAGAGGAACTGGCTGCCAGTTCCTTTAGGTTCTCTCTCTCTCTTTCGGGAGGGCGGGTGAAGTATTTTAACAATCCCGTCCCGTGGGTTCCTAGGACCCCATCCCACCCCATCCCATCCCTACTCTGTCCTTTTAGCTTACGTTAAGGTTGTTCTCCTTTGAAAAAAAAAAAAAAAAAAAAAACTTTTAGTATCAAGTCTTTTTCTCTTCTTTTACTCTTAGGACCCTACTGCTACCTCATGCATGGGAAGAGAGGCTTTGGAACCTCTATAAATAACACCATTTAACGCTCGTAGGTTGTGAGAGACTGGGATGGAGAGGTCCCAGGCGTAGGGGCGCGATGAATGGAGTGTGGCTAGTGCCCCATTGAGCCCATTCCTAACGCGTAATGGCCTGACCAGCCCCCTGCGACCGTTCTTTGGTGACCAATTGATGGTGCTTGGCTGTACTGCTCTGAGGTGAGAGAGCTTTACTGCCCAGCTGGCTGCCAGGCCAGCGTAAAGTCTCGGGCGTAGCCTCTGGGTCTGGTGGGATATCCCTTGAACACTGGATTCTAAGAGTCTGGCCGCTTGTGAGTGACTAGTAAGACTTAGTAAGGGGCTGCATCTCGCTGTCGCTCCTGGCGGAAAATCCGTGATGCCTGCGTCGCGAGTGTTTGTCAGTTGGTAGCTGCGACACGTTTGGGACGGTCCGGCCCTGGGGAGACCTTTGGTCGGTGCGTCAGCAGCAAGAGGTGTAGTCTTCTGGAAGGGCTGAACGTCACTTGCAAATAGGTGGATGCGTCTACGCGCGGGATGAATTCACCCCCCCCTCCTTTTTTTATATACTGGTCAGAACGTTTTTGATAGTTTTCATTGCTACAACGCTTTATCTTATTCAGAGTATTCAGAAAAAAAAAAAAAGAGAAAATATGGCAGGGGCCAGCTAAATTGAAAGCAGAATGCTTTAAATGTAAAGTTAATCATTGGTGCGTTGACTTCCCTGAAGGTAGTATCAGCGATATCACATCCCTTAGTGTATGTTTGTTTTGTAAACTTAGAGACAACCACGAAAAGGAAGTGAAAGCGCTAAAGGAATTAGTAAAAAAGCTTGAAGCTAGGGTCGTAGCACTGGAAATCCAACCCAGTGGACAAGATCAAACTAAAAACACACCAGCAGATTTAAACTGTAAGATTAAGCATCTAGAACAAAGCGTGGCACGCTTGGAAAACACAGTGACTATTCAGGAAAATAGAACGGAGGAACAAGAATTCAAATTGGTAAAAAATAAAAGACCCTCCAAACGAAAACCAAAACAAAAGGATTTGGAACCCATTACCATCAGGAATAAGTTTCACTTACTTGCTGATGAGGAGGATGAATCCTTTTTAATTGGGGATTCTATGGTTAGGAGTCAAGGGGACTTGTTTGGAGCAAAACGCGTGACCAAGAGAAAACTCCGATGTTTTCCGGGTGCCACAAGCCAGATAGTTAATAGGGAATTAGGCAAAATTAATATCAAGAATAAGAGTTGCCCTATCATTGTCCATGTTGGTGGCAATGACGTTTTTCTGGGAGGGACAGGAGGGCAGACAGAGTCCATTATAAAAGAATTCAAGAACCTAACTGACAAGGTAAGGGATAGGACAGACATGGGTATGGTAGTAGGAATTCTCCCTCGAATGCGTGCTAGTGACTATACTCTAAGTAAAGCCATTGGCATAAATAAAAGAGTTAAACGTATTTGTGAGTGTAAAGGCCTAAAGTTTGTCGATTTTTGGCCTACATTCTACGGAAATGGGGAATACTTTGGTTCAGATGGGATACATTTTAACCAGAAGGGGAAAAAGAAGTATGGTGATTTACTGAACATTAATTTGTATAATCTTTTCAAACTAGGACCCCCCAAACCAGCAATTGATCCTGCTCCCCAAACAGTTAAACCTACTCCCCCAGCAGTTAGTACCCCTCCCCCAGCAGTTAGTCCCCCTCCCCCAGCAGTTAGTCCCCCTCCCCCAGCAGTTAGTCCCCCTCCCGCAGCAGGTAGTCCCTCTCCAACAGCAGTTAGTCCCCCTCCCCCAGTAGTTAGTTCAACTGCGTCGGCAAACGACTCAGGCCAGTTAGGAAAAACCACAACTTAAAATCACTCAAAACTGTGCTCTTCAATGCTAGGTCAATTAGAAACAAACTAATGGAATTTATAGCGCTTGTCAAAACTGAGAACTTTGATATCATTGGAATAACGGAATCCTGGATTCATTCTGAATCAAGGGATTTTGTAGGAGAATTTGAAATGGTAGGTTACAAAATGTTTCACAAAGATAGGAATGGAAGGGAAGGCGGCGGTGTACTTTTGTATGCTCGGGACTCCCTGCACCCGGTAAACAGTAATATCGTATCTGCTCATGAAATGTTGGGAATTGATCTAAACCTAAATAATAAAGTAGTGCAGCTACTTCTAGTATATAGACCACCTCACTACCCCGTGATAAGGATATAAACTTGTATAACAAATTAAGCAGAATAGTGAATAATAAGATCAGTGTGATTTTTGGTGATTTTAATTGTGGTAATGTAAATTGGGAAAACAAAACAGCTGATGCTGAGGGCTCAAGACTGTTGGAATTTGCCGATGATAACTTATTAAGTCAATGGGTTGACGGGCCTACTAGGGGTAATAATAAACTAGACCTCATATTCACGAACGAAGATGACCTAGTCTCTAACCTGACTATTGGTGAAAATTTAAGTAACAGCGATCATAATTTGATTAGGTTTGACCTCAGGGTTCCAGTTAATACACGCGAAAAGACTCGTGAAAGACTGGATTTCTCGAGAGCAAATTTTGAAAGCTTCCGAAGTAGTTTAGACACACTTGAAGTTCTAATAAGTGAGGATGTCAATGTCACCTGGAGCTCATATAGGGATCAATTTAGAATATTACAGAACACTTTTATACCCACTAAAATGGTTTCCTTGTCAACAAAGTCACCGAAATGGTTTAACAACGAAATTAGGAGGGCTATTACGGGAAGAAATAGAGCCTACAAACTACTTAAGTCGCATTTCAACCACACTAATTCAGAAAACTATATAAACCTACGTAGGAGGGTTAAGTCCTTAATTAGATCAGCCAAACGTGATGAAGAAGCTAGAGTTGCCTCACTCTGTAAAGTTAACCCTAAAGAATTTTTTGCCCATGTTAATAGCAGAAAGCCAATTAAAAATTCTGTAGGCCCCTTAAAAGATAGAAATGGCGTACTGAAATTCGGTGATAAAGATATAGCTAATACGTTAAACGAGTTCTTCGTTACAGTCTTCACGGAGGAAGACACAATAGAAGTGCCAAGTCCTCGGATTACATATGACGGTGACATCCCGTAGAGACCATAAGTTTTACGAGAAATGAGGTACAGCAATTAATTGATAAGATGAACAAATACAAATCACCTGGCCCCGACTTATTTCTTCCAAGGGTATTAAAAGAGGTTAGCCACAATGTTGTTGACGACTTAGTAACCATATTCAAACAATCAATCGAGTTAGGGAAAGTTCCAACCGACTGGAAGTTAGCAAATGTAACACCTTTAAAAAGGGTGATAGGGAAAATCCTTGTAATTATCGCCCGATCAGTTTAACATCAGTTGTCGGCAAACTGTTGGAATCCATCATTACAAAACGTATTGTGTATCACCTTGAATCTAACAATCTAATTTTTTATTCTCAACATGGATTTAGGCGACATAGATCCTGTCTGACAAACCTGTTAGAGTTTTTCCATAATATGCATACACTGTACGATGCAAGTAGGGCAATAGATATAGTGTATCTCGACTTTCAAAAAGCCTTTGACAAAGTCCCTCACGCTAGATTGATAGCTAAAGTCAAAGGACTAGGAATCACCGGGCTCGTTTCCAACTGGATTGAGGATTGGTTAAAAGATAGAAAGCAGAGAGTGGTAATAAATGGAGTGGCTTCGGAGTGGGCGCCCGTCACCAGTGGTGTCCCACAGGGTTCCGTTCTGGGTCCTTTACTTTTTATCATCTATATTAACGATATAGACGTCGGGCTTCTAAGTGCAATCTCCAAATTTGCAGACGATACGAAATTAGGAAGTAGTGTAGGTACTGAGGAGGGCGTAAGAACGCTTCAGAACGATCTTGACAGGTTGGGCGAATGGTCTGCTACTTGGCAGATGCCATTCAACTTGGACAAATGTAAGGTAATGCACATAGGTTATAAAAACCCAAAGACCGATTACTCTCTCTTGGGAAGGAACTTGACTGAGACCGATCTAGAGAAAGACTTAGGAGTCTATATCAGCAACGATCTGAAACCGTCGAAGCACTGTGCAGAAGTCGAAAAGAGGGCCTTAAAATTATTAGGTTATATTAAAAGACAGTTCCAGTTTCGGAACAAGGAGACTGTAATGTCTCTTATAATTCTCTAGTCAGACCTCAACTGGAATACTGTGCGCAGTTTTGGTCTCCATCCCTCAGGAAGGACATAGAAAGGTTAGAAAGAGTACAAGCAAGGGCTACAAAATTGATCCCTTCAATGAGAATGCAAAGCTACCAACGGAGATTGGAGCGCCTAAATCTGTTTAGCTTAGAGACGAGGAGGTTGCGGGGTCAGCTTATTCAAGTCTTCAAGATGCTCAAAGGAATAGACAGGGTAGATTACAGAAACTTATTCTCACTTAATGCCAATCCGACAAGAAATAATGGGTTTAAACTGGAACTAAAGACATTTAGGACCTCTGTCTGCGGAAATTTCTTTTCCTATAAAATAGTTAATATCTGGAACCAACTTCCCTCAGAGGTTGTTTCCAGTCAAAGTGTAAATGTGTTTAAAAATAGGCTAGACAAAGTACTGAATACTCTCATAGTTTAAGATTAAAACATAAGAAAACTCTGCAGGAGTTCGCTTGCACGGTGTCTCTGTGAGCAAGCTAAATATAGAGCTATTTATATATTCTCCACTTTCCTGTAAAATTTCCTTGGCTACTTTTCCAGGGTCAAGGTATTTTCTTCAACCTTTTTCCGTACCTGCCTCTGGCAGGGAGGGAGCGGAGGGTGGGGAGAGAGCCTTCTACTTTTCTATCCAGTTTTCTACTACTGCTAGGATAGTTGAAAGAAAAATAAACTTGTTTTATAACAGGAACCTCCCAGAGTGGACCGAAAGGTCTTTGAGGCTTCCTCTTGTCCTTGTAACTCCTTGTAACTCTCTCTCTCTCTCTCTCTCGCAGGAGATCGCTTGCACGGTGTCTCTGTGAGCAAACTAAATATAGAGCTATTTATATATTCTCCACTTTCCTGTAAAATTTCCTTGGCTACTTTTCCAGGGTCAAGGTATTTTCTTCAACCTTTTTCCGTACCTGCCTCTGGCAGGGAGGGAGCGGAGGGTGGGGAGAGAGCCTTCTACTTTTCTATCCAGTTTTCTACTACTGCTAGGATAGTTGAAAGAAAAATAAACTTTTACAAAATTTTCCCTGGCACCCGTTGCCATTGGTACCTCCTCGGTATGGGCCGCAAGGCCTTTTGAGGTACTTCTTTTCCTTATAACTCCTTGTAACTCTCTCTCTCTCTCTCTCTCTCTCTCTCTCTCTCTCTGATCACACCGCATGGCAATGTATCCATATAACGGTAATAATAACCGAAACTCGAGAAAATATACTCTCTGCCTTCCGCTCTACTCCAAATCCTTTTCTCTTAGTGACCTCTTAATACAAACTAATCTATCATATTTTGCGACTTTTAACTCTGGTAGGATTAAATTCCATTCCTACTGTGGAGGAGATTCTTAAATTCATGTGTGTATTATGCCATATGATGTGCGTAATAAATAATCATTTTTAAATAGTTGGAGCGTTCAAGGTCATCTGTAATAATCTATAGACTACCCCTCAAGCCCACTCTCAACACTTAGATTCCTCTAAGACACAGGCGTCTTCAAGTAACATGAATGCGTAGAGATCTAAGGTGTTAGATTCCATATTATATAATTTATGTGCTAGGTTTAAGAACACTGGCATTGAAGGATGGAAGGAAGGGACAGTGAAAGCGATAATAGGTTTAATTAAGGAAGTGGAATGAGGATGGAGGTAAGCGTTGCTATGTCGAAGGAAACGAGGTTGGGTGGGGAATTACGAAGGGAGGAGGAAATGCTAGACACAAACTCAAATATTTATTTTAATGCCCTAGACCAGTGTTTCCCAACCGGGGGCCATATGGCTCCCTGGGGGCCATGGCACATTTGAAGGGGGCCACAGGAAAATGTTATTTTGTAAAATAGAGTTAAATCTGCATATTACCTACTGAAAATAATGCTTATGGGGGCCACGGGAAAAAATAAGGTTCCTAAGGGGGGCCATAAGCCAAAACCGGTTGGGAACCACTGCCCTAGACCTAGAAAGACAGAGCAAAATACCTTAAACTAACAACGAATTGACAGAAACAGAAGAGTCTGGTCTTAGACGCACTGGTAGGTTTAAGCCAGTGGTGTAGTGCTGTGGGAACGTGTGGGAACGGCGTTCCCTTACTTTTTTTGGTAGACGGAACGGCATTCCCTCACTATTTCAAATAAATCCGAACTTACAAATCTCTAACGTCATGAAATATTAATTCCCCCCCCCTAGAAGAAGTATGAGAAAGAATCATTAACTTTCATTTCTTTTAGCTTCGACTGAGGCAATGCGAGCCTATAAAGATCTGGTGAAACAGTCACCACGACGTACCAGTTGTTAACTTTTTTTTAGTTAATCATTCCAGTTGTTAGCTATTTTTATTGATCGTACTGGATGTCATATATCTAATGACACTGGAAATACTGCATCTTCAACCTTGGAATATATCCTAATATCCAGTGCATATGACCTCAAAATATTCCTGAAATTGGTCAGATTTCAAAAGATTTCCCGGGGAGCTTACAGTGCCCCCGGACCCCCAACTGTATGGGCTCGCCGCGCTCGCCATTGTCCCCCCCGCATCTGAGTAACACTTTCAAAATGCGTTCCCTCACTTCTTTATTTAGCACTACACCACTGGTACTATCCATGAACGAGTACTTGCAATTGTTCCATGCAATGATGGTACAGAGCAGGGACTTTTTGACCTATTAAATGAAACATTACAATGTCTTGAAATAGATCCGAAAAACTGCTTATCAGATAGCACAGATGGCGCTGCAAGCTACCATGGATAATATAATGGCTCACAGAGTAAAATTGCTGATGTAGCTGATCAGCATGTTCATGTATAGTGCTATGCCCATGTACTCAATTTAGTAGTTACTGAAACCACGAAGTGTTGTGTACCAGCAGTTTCCTTCTTCAATTTACTCCAGAATTTAGCAAAATTTGTGAAGGTATCATATAAGCGAATGGCCATCTGGATTGAAGTTGTTGGACATCATCTGGGGAAAGAAAAGATGAAACGATTAAAGCTAGTTGGTGAAACCAGTTGGTCAGGGAAGTCCAATGCAGCAACTACTATATTTGGAAATTTTGACGAGATATGTATCAGTAATTTTGTGGATCTTCTGACATGTTTATCCATTATTCAAAGCTCTAGCCTTCTAGAATTTCAAACAATATTGACAGCATTCACATACTTATATATCTTTCAAATTACAGCCCCTCTGTCAAGCTATCTACAGACAAGTGGCTTAAATATGTTTACTGCATGGAATATGGTAGAAAAATCCATTTCAGATTTGGAGAAAAGATCAAGAGAATTTGATAAAGTATATAGTCAGGCTTTGAAATTTGCTAACAAATCCAATGAGCACATTGCACAATTCAATAATGATGAAAATCAAACAGTGAAAATTGATTTTGTAAAAACTGAGTTACCAATCAAGAGGAAACATAAAACAAAGAGAATGGCAGATGAACTAACTGCTGATGAAAAAAACACATCTGATTCTTTGTCAGACTATCGTGTACATGTGTTCAACTTGATAATGGATCGTGTTGTACAATCACTGGAATCCCGTTTCATTGACCATAGACAACTATATAAGGATATGTCATGCCTCGATCCATCAAATTATGAATATATTACTAAAAATGGTCTTGAAGAAGAAGTATTGGAAGGTATTCTTGAGCTTGCTCCAGGGATAAATAGAAGTGAAGTAAAATTAGAATTGCAGTCTTTTGCATCGAACTTTGAAATATTTAAGCTTTTGCTGAATGATGATAATGCAGAGAGCAGCAGTAAAATGAATTCATGCTCTAAATATTGTGGCAATTGTCCATCATGTGTTCTGTATATTCTTGCATCAAACAGACTTAATGACAAGGCATATGATAATCTTTACCAAATGTATAAAGCTATCTGTACACTGTCTGTGACTCAAGTTCAGTGTGAACAGGCATTTTGTAAGCTTAAAATAATAAAAACAAGATTACAAAATTCTTTGTCGGAGGAGAATCTGGAAGCATACATGTTGATGTCTATAGAAAAGGCCATGTTGGATGAGTTAGACATGGAAACTATAATAGACCGATTTGCAAACTCGAGTAATGAACTTAAAAACTACTCTTAGTATAGCATGTATGTATGTATGTATGTATGTATGTATATGCAGGCAATACTTGTAAAATATTTGTACTTATTGGTAAAATAAATTTATAAAAAATTTTAACTTTTTTTTATTTAAACAAACTTAACTCATAAATAGGCCTATTAGGATAGGACTGGAATTGAATTATGTGATGGGGTTATGGGCCCCCTGACCCCTTTGGCCGACAAAATTTTATGAGCCAGTCCGCCACTGGTTACCAGCACTGAGGTACTGTGTTTCTGTGCTTCTCTGTGCTGACGATTTGAGTGTTATCGATCCTTTTTTTATTGCGAACATTATTTCAGTGTTGTGAATACATCTTTTTTCTGGAATCTGTAATCTGTTGCAGATTTAATAACTCTTCTCTCTATATCTGCAGGTTATGATTAATGCAGTACAGTTTGGTAAAGAGAATCGCAACTAGAGCTTGTAAACACTCGCCGGATATATTCTGCTACGTTTGTGGGTATTACATAGGCCCCAAGCAAGTATCGCACAAGATTGTGAAAGGCACCAAGTTCTGGATCGCGTATCGGCTCTATTTTGGTATGCCTATGGGTCACCAAGATAAGTTCTGGGCACCCTATGTGATGTGATCTGTGGAAGCTGCCGCTCCGCACTTGAAGGGTGGCTGCGGGGAGTACGGAAGGCAATGCCCTTTGCGGTACTCAGAATACGGAGAAAACCAAAGAGCCACCACGACGATTGCTACAACTGCATGGTAGATGTTTCTAAGTACAGGAAAGTTAAAGGAAGGCAGACTCTTCAGTATCCAAACATAGCGTCGTCCATAGCTCCTGTACCACATGGCGAAGGTCTTCCAATACCACGTCCACCAGAACAGGTATCTATCCATTACTTTACCTTCTGTATTTACAGACTGTGGGTCATTATGTGTCGATTTTTCTTAGTGCTGATGCTCTTCTACATATATAGCTATGCCTATATTTTGTTTCTTTGCTTTGCAGGTTGAAAATGAGGATGCAGCTAGCTCATCTGAGATGTCGGCTGGTGAGGACAGTCATGATGAAGAATATACAGTAACTTTCAGTACAAACCCTCACTTTCCAAATCAGAGGGAATTGGACGACTTAATTAGAGATTTGGGTCTGAGGAAATCAGGGTCTGAGCTTCTGACCTCCAGACTCAAAGAGTGGAATTTCCTTGGAGAAGACTGCAAGAGCACTGTATACCGAAAGCGGCATGAAGAGTTTGCAAGGTTCTACGATGTCAATGGCTCTCTCTGTTATTGCAGCGAGGTTAATGGTCTATTCACAGCTATTGGGTTAACACATATATCCTCAGAGTGGCGCCTGTTTATTGACAGTTCAACTCGGAGTTTAAAAGCTGTTCTACTCCACAATGGGAACAAATATCCATCTATACCAGCTGCACATTCTGTTAAAATGAAAGAGGACTACGAAAATGTCAAACAACTGCTCACTCAAATCAGGTATGAAGGTATGAGCAATATAACTGGGACGTGTGTGGTGATTTCAAAATTATTGGTTTCCTGTTAGGTTTACAAGGAGGGTTTACTAAATATTCATGTTTTCTTTGCCTGTGGGATAGCAGGGCTTGAACTGAGCACTATAAAACAGTTCAGTGGCATCCACGTGAAGGACTGCAACCAGGAAAGTACAATGTACTCAGGGAACCTCTTGTGAAGCCTGACATAATTGTGCTACCACCTCTCCATATTAAGTTGGGTCTAATTAAGCAGTTTGTAACTGCGTTCGATTTTAGAGGGGAAGTTTTCCAACAGATTCGGGTCGTGTTCCCTAAACTCTCTTTGGCCAAAGTCAAGGCTGGCATCTTTGTAGGACCACAAGTCAAGGCGCTGTTGAATTCAAAGAACCTTGAAGCCAAGATGACTCCGATCGAAAAAGAGGCTTGGTGTGCTTTCCGTGATGTGGTTCGTGGGTTTTTAGGCAACCATAAAGCACGAAACTATAAGGAGTTAGTGTCAAACTTGATTAAGTGCTATGGCAAAATGGGGTGCCGTATGTCTTTAAAATTACACTATCTGCATTCACATCTAGACTTTTTTCGTGACAACCTGGGCGATATGAGTGAAGAACATGGCGAAAGATTCCATCAAGATATTCAAACGATGGAGAAAAGGTACCAGGGCCATTGGGATGCTTCTATGATGGGAGACTACGTATGGTCGCTGATCAGAAAGGATAAGAATGTTCATACGCAGAAGTCGCGTTCTTCAGTGCATTTTTAAGGAACGCACACTGCATAAAGAGGCTTGTTATTCTCTTATCGGTTCTCCTCATGATATATATTATATCCTTTGCACCATTTTGGGTTTGTCAAACAATTTTGGCTCAATAAACATTAATTTCCAATAGTGTTTTTATTTTCAGAAAATATTTATGTTAACCTTCTTTATATACTTTACCATATGAAAAGTGTGATAACCTATATTTTTGAAATGGTTGATGATAGAGCAAAACCAATATCATTTTTGGAATCAGCGCCCCGAAATCATTAAGAAACGACAGAAAAATCACAATAAACAGAAAAATTTTCAAATTTTGTTACCCAGTGTTATTATTATCATACACAATTTGAAGTCTTCACTTTAGTTCCAAGCACCTGTTGTTTTGAAGGTAAATTCAGTGTTCTTAGGTAACTATCATATTGTGAACCATCATGACTTATTGGAGGCCAAACTCGCCTTTCTCCGTCTACTAAAACCATAAACAAATTCGGTCTTTTTTTAAACCTCATTACAAGAAATATTAATATAACTTTATAATAAACCCGATTTTAGTTTTAGGGCTAACTTATTCTTCATTTTATCTGAAGTTATGTACATAAATACAAACCTCAAAATTTATTTCACAAGTAGCACTCTCTCCCTCTCTTTCTCTCGCTCTCCCTCTTATTATTATTATTATTATTTATTATTATTAACTCTCTCTCTATCTTGTATCTGTATATATATATACACATACCTAATTATTCGCGAGCCTACGAGCGCCGTCTATGGGAAGTCTCATCTTAATTTTAATAGTTCTAAAAATCATTATTATTTTTATTATCTCTTTTTCTACCGCCTCAAAATTTATTTCTCAAGTAACACTCTCCCCCTCTCTCTCCCTTCGTGAAAACAAAGCCAAATTTCAGCACCATAAATTATTATCATACACAATTTGAAGTCTTCAGTTTAGTTCCAAGCACCTATCGTTTTGAAGGTAAATTCAGTGCTCCTCGATAACTATCATATTGTGGAACATCACGACTTATTGGAGGCTAAACTTGCCTTTCTCCGCTATTAAAACCATAAACAAATTCCTCTCTTCTTTAAACCTCATTACAAAAAATATTAATATAATTTTGTAATAAAACCCGATTTTAGTTTTAGGGCTAACTTATTCTTCATTTTATCTGAAGTTATGTACATAAATACAAATATCAAAATATAATTTTAAATAAATTTACTTCTGAAACATCACTCTCTATCTATCTATTACCATTATTATTATTATTATTATTACTAGCTCTCTCTCTATCACGCATATATATATGTATATATATATATATATATATATTGTTACGACCTTAGAGGCGCAATCAGTGATTGGGTAAAAGTTAAGTTATTTGTCCAATAGATACCATTTTGTATCAGTAAATAGGGTTTGCTTAACTGAAGCTATTGCCAAATACAGTGTGTCCACAGGGCTCAGTTCTAGGGTCAGTTATTTTTATTATATATAAATGATTTTCTTCGTTCATCTGATATACTAAACTTCATAATATTTGCAGGTGATGCAACTGTGTCTTTTTCTTGCAAAGTTGTTATTTCATTTAAGAATATACTTAATTCAGAAGTCATCACTGTGCCGAAATGATTGACCATCAACAAACTATACATATACGGGAAATATACGCTGTATGTGGGTTCCCGCACCAGCCTTCAAGAATTAGTTTCTTGTACTGTTGTGTTTCATTCATTAATGTTGTCATATTTGCTACGATTTGACGATTGACCTTTCGAGTTCAGGTCTACGTCAATTGAATTGGGACAAAGCCCTATCCAAAATAGGGACGGAGGCATGTAAAGGGTTAAAATAATAATAATACTAACAATAAAAATAATAGTAATAAAACCAATTTTAAATAGTGGTAAAAATTTATTTAAAATAATTATGTTGAGCGTCCACTTATTAAATTTTTAAAAAATCTGAGGGCTGCTTAGACCAAATTTGATAAAGACATGCCCACAAAGGTGTCACTGACCAATCAGAAAGCCCGCCAGCTAGCGAATGGCATTTCGAGTTCATGCCTACATCACTTGAAATGGGTCAAAGCCCCGCATATAAAAGGGGCTCCTCTTTCATGTCGAAGCTATATTAACTGATATTTTCCAGTGAACATTCACGCGTTGCTAGCAGTAATGAATACAGACAGTGAATCAGATTTCTTTTCATCAACAGGCATACACGAAGTTGGAGATATTATGTAAGTTACATTCGCGAAGTGAATTGAGTATATACACACACACGCACATATATATATATATATATATATATATATATATATATATATATATATGTGTGTGTGTGTGTGTGTGTATACATACATACATACATATATATATATATGTGTGTGTGTGTGTGTGTGTGTGTGTGTGTGTGTATACACTATACATACATATATATATATATATATACAGGGCGTCCCAAAAAAATGTATACACACTTTAACAGCTGATAGCTCAATTGATGTTTCTTTCTTTCCAAGTTAAACCCATTAGAATTAATAATGGCAGTCAGACTAAGCTTTGAACAAAGGAAATTCATTCTAAAATGCTACTGGAAGTGTGAAAACGCAGTTGAAGTGCAAAGACAGTTTAGGAGGGAGTTTCAAACAGATCCACCAACGCGACTTACCATCACTCGAATTAGAGATAAGTTTGAAGCCGATGGAACTGTTCAGAATGTCCACAAGAAGCGTTCCGGAAGACCACGGACATCGACAAGCCCCACAAAGCAAGAAAGAGTACTGGAAACGTATCACCAAAGTCCAAGAAAATCTGTGCGGCAAGCGAGTCGTGAGGTAGGAATTTGAGAATCGTCTGTCCAACGCATTTTGAAGCGCTGTCAATGGAAAAGTTACATTCCAAGATTAGTCCATGCTATTAATGAAGATGATCCGGACCGAAGAGTGGAGTATTGCGAGTGGTACTTGGCACGATGTGGATGTGGATTGGACGAAGGGGTTTCGTAGAATACCCTCCGCGTTCACCAGACCTCACACCACTAGACTTTTTTTTATGGGGATACTTAAAAGACAAAGTCTACGCTATAAAACCTGTAACAGTCGCTGAATTGAGAGCAGCCATTGAACGAGAATGCACACAAATACCAAACGAAATGTTTCGTGATGTTTGCGATTCCATTGCTTCGCGTTATCAGCAGTGCCTGGACCAGAACGGACGTCAGTTTGAAAACAGGCGTTGACAAAACAATTAAATAATGTCTGTAGATTCTATTACATTTTGAAAATGAAATGTATTTTAATAAACACTGCCTTTATAAGTATTTAAAGTGTGTATACATTTTTTTGGGACGCCCTGTATATATATATATATATATATATATATATATATAGAAACGACGTAAGTATAGAGGAGCGTTCTGCACACGAGGAAGAGAAATAACGAACAAATGAAAAATGAGGTGAACCTCCCGGGAATCGAACCCAGGATTTTCCGATTGCCGGTCAGATATGCTATCCATTACACCACGGGCCTCGATCAGTCAGAAGTCGAAATTCTCCGACATAGGGCAGAAACCAATGCCCTGAGAGGGCACCCTCGCAAATCGTGAATATGTACATTTAACTGCAATGACCACGCAGTATATTGGTTTCTGCCCTATGTAGGAGAATTTCGACTTCTGACTGATCGAGGCCCGTGGTGTAATGGATAGCATATCTGACCGGCAATCGGAAGATCCTGGGTTCGATTCCCGGGCGGTTCACCTCATTTTTCATTTGTTCGTTATTTCTCTTCTTCGTGTGCAGAACGCTCCTCTATACTTACGTCGTTTCTATACATTAATATACTGCGTGGTCATTGCAGTTAAATGTACGTACATATTCACGATTTGCGAGGGTGCCCTCTCAGGGCATTGGTTTCTGCCCTATGTAGGAGAATTTAGACTTCTGACTGATCGAGGCCCGTGGTGTGATGGATAGCATATCTGACCGGCAATCGGAAGATCCTGGGTTCGATTCCTGGGCGGTTCACCTCATTTTTCATTTGTTCGTTATTTCTCTTCCTCGTGTGCAGAACGCTCCTCTATACTTACGTCGTTTCTATACATTAATATACTGCGTGGTCATTGCATTTAAATGTGTATATATATATATATATATATATATATATTAAGGCGTGTCAATTTTGGGGGTGAAATTACTAAATTGAAAATCATGTGATTTGGTAGCAATTTAATGAAATCATTTGGCATACAAAATAATATCCTTGCTTCAAAAACAATAAAAAATAACTCCTACCTACATCAATTTTAATTCAAAAATTCTATTTTTCTGTAAATTCGTAACAAAATAACAAATGTGCGCAAACATCCTATCAACATTTAAAATGGCAATAAGATATCATTCAGTCTTTATTTGAAAGTAACCAATGCAGTCATGTCCTTTTTGCTGCGGTTCCTTGACATCAGCATTCGGCTTGCTACTTGCGCTTTGATGTAACCTTCTCGCCTCTCGTGACTGTAAACTTGACTAGCTGCTTCTGTGACCATTTTGACACATCTCTCCACACTCTGAGTGTGAGAAGGCCACTTTGGCACTTGCATTGGCGATGGATGGTGGACGGGGATGAATTGAGTTTCTGGCCCAATTCTTCGACAGTTGTTGAACAGTCTTCTTCAAGTGCGGCTAACAGCAGGTCATCATCAAACTCAGCAGGGCGTCCAGAGCGTGCTGCATCTGTCAAACAGCAGTCACCATTCCTGAACTTTTGAAACCATCTTTGACATTTCCTCACATGCAAAATATCGTTGCTATAAACTTCCTGAATGTTTCGCGTTGCTTCAGTAGCACTATTCCCTTTTTTGAACTCGTAAAGCATTATATGCCTGATATGCTCTTCTGATACCGCCATGTTTATGAGGGGTTCACATAAAGCAAACCACACGTCTTCACTGGTTAAGGTCTGTAAAGTATGTAGCGAAACACGATAGATCTCCTCTTAGATATAACCTTCGGAAAATTTATGCTTAAACCGAGTAGGACTAGTTTAAACTTAATCTATCGTAAAAAACCACATTACTTATGGGTTGACCTGATACAATAGCTTTGAAAACTATAATTCTCGCTTACAAATTAACGAATGTGTGAAGTAGTTGTAGGTTTGTCTCCAGTGAATGAAGATAATGAAAAGCAGGAGCTGGTTATTCTAAAAATGGCTCTAAAATTGCTATTTCATAATGCTATATAATGCTTCAAAATGCTATATAATGCTATGCCTTGCGTAATCAGTGGTGAAACAGTGACAATAATATCTTTTTCAATGACAACATTTGAGTTTTACATGTACTGGTAGATATGACATCTAGATAGTATAGACATAGTTTCAACATCCCTCTCGTCTATTGTTAGCTAATTTTGCAGCCATCCCCTACCTAAAAGAAAAAATTAATATATTATAGTCAACACTGAAAATTCCTGTGATGCGCGACTTTTGTGCCACCCTGTATACTAAAAATTTGGACCTTTTCCAGTTTGTGTACCGTTTTTCATATAATTTATTTTTGCTTCTTTTCAGATCAAAAATGAGTTCTTGATAACCTAACCTAACCTAACCTAACCTAACCCACATTATAACTTTCGTCACTTGGGCACAGGATGTTTACTATGCTGTATGTAATGTACTGTAGAAAACAGTACATAAACTGGAAAACGTCCAAAAATTTTAATTGTGAAGACGGATCCTATAATTTAAAACCTTTAACAATTTTAACTGAGAAACTTTCTATGATAGATTAAAAAATCTGTTGAACAACCTATTTTTGGGTTCCCGAACCCAATAATTTTGTCCTAATTTTGTGCATGCGCCTTTTTTAGCTACACTGTTCAGTTAAAAAAATTTCGTGCGTGAAAAACTGTCGCGTTGAAGTTTGATTGTTTTTAATCATTTATGGTTCCTTTGACTTGGATTTTTCTAAGATTGAACATTTTTCTGTCTTGGGACTGATCAAGGATTAATTGAGGACTCGAAAACTTTTTTAATTCGTTTGTAGGAGATTTTATTTTTAAAATTGACTGTGTAGATTAAACACACACACACACACACACACACACACACACACACACACGTATGTTTGGCTAACTTATAAAACTACAACTTTTTCCCCATTTTCTATTGTGGATTTCGATATTTGACCTAAACTAGCGTAACTTAAACTAACCGCCATGATATCCTTTTTATTTCATGATATTAAGGATTTTCAATAAAGAACGTAAGTTCATCGTTGCACGTATGTTCGTTTCGCGATGAACTCTGTGTGTATCCTAAAGATTGTCTTGATGACGTAAGGTTGCAATGAACAACCCCCCCCCACACACACACATATACAGTATATATACACCTTTGGTAACTTTTGGTTTGCTTCCGCCCGAATTGTTCATTCTGACGAAGGTCAAACTTTTCATTCCACCTTAGACCTACAGTTTAACGTGGAATCCGAACCACGCTCCACCAGCAGCCCAGCGTCTTAACCACTAGGCTACGCAGGGTACCCATTTATCTACCAACCACTTTCTTTATTGTGTGGAAGGATGAACAGCTGGGTTTTGCTGCGCGATGCTTGTCGTCACCGGGTCACGATCCTTGGGCGTCAGCGACGCTAACCACTAACCAACGAGGCGCATATATATACTGTATATATAATATATTCAGAATAAAAACGAAAACGAAGACGAAGAGCAAAAAAGCCATTATATTTGGCTGCAGCCGACGTTTCGGGCAACTCTCCCCATTTTCAAGGCCTAATAGAACATTCAATACAGGTGTGTCGGTTTATTCTTTTAGTTTTCCGTTTAACTTTTTACTTGTGAAGGTTTTTTAACATTCCTATGCAAAACTTTACTTTTCTACTCACTTTTTTGCTCATTCGTTTTTCTGTATCCACCCGAAGAGAATGCCAGTGGGCATCGAACTGTTGTGGAAATAAACTCCGTTTATTATTGTCATATCATTCCTATATTTTTTATGTCATTTATATATTTTACTTTTGATTTGATCTTGTTCTAACCTGTTTCTATTTTGTATTTTTTATTTTTGAATAATTTTAATTTTGTACATTAGTTTAGGTTTTAACTTTCGTCATTTATATCTTTTGTGTCATTTATTAATTTTAGCTCTCTATTAATTAGGCCTTGAAGATGGGTAGAGTTGCCCAAAACATCAGCTACAGCCAAATATAATGACTTTTTTGCTCTACGTCTTCGTTTTTATCCTGAATGTAAAACTACGTCTCCTTAGGAGGGATCCTATTTCATATATATATATATATATATATATATATATAATATATATATATATATATATTACATACTGTACAGACACATACATGCATATTGTACATACACACATACATACGAATATATGGGAGGATGAGAATGAAAATTGAGAGTCAATTTTTATATTGACGTCATGGAATGCAAATAACATTTCACAGACACACGATCCCTAAATTGTTTTATTTTCCTATCGTAATATTTTACAAAGCTTTTTGCTTTATTCGTTAAATTTTTCACTCGCATTCTTGCCTTTCTTGACCTCTTATCCCTTATATCCTCTCCTAATTCCTAATTTCCAACAAACTTCGATCCATCTGTAAGTGAAGTCGCTTCTTGAAATGATCGTTATAAGTAGTCTGGCCAAATTATTTTTCAAAATGGCCGCCAAAATCATGAAAACAGCGAAAATTAAACATTCTATGCACGGAATGGCATATAAAGAGTACATACTACAGGTTTTAGAGCACTTACATTTGAACATGAATCGGATGAAAAGTATCAGTGGGTAAAATAAACCAGATATACAGTATATTTCTTCTTTCGAGATTGCTGCCAAATAGCCAAAACGGTTCTGAAATGCGTAAAGATATCTGAAATTCATATGATATGGCTTCAATGCTAAGATGTTGAAACTATGTCTATGCTATCTAGATGTCATATCAGTAGAATGGACGCAAAATGGACGAGTACAAGAATGGTGCAACGTTGCAATGCAATATTAAACAATGTTGCAAAGTGTTGCAAAGGGGTTATGTAAAAAGGGGATAGGGGTATGCAATGAAGGGGGATGGGGGTCATGCAATGAAGGGAGGTTATGCAATGAAGAGGGAGGGGGAAAGTTGCAAGAGCAACAAGGGGTTATGCAACTTGGAGGTAGAGTTATCCCCCAAGAGAAAGAGAGGAGGAGAGAGAGGAAGAGAGGTGTTCGCCAGGCAGGAGCCAAGCACATATTAAGACTTCATCTGAGCGCCCGCTGTCTTATAAGGTGTACATCCGACAGTTGGCTTAATCCGCCAGTTGGCTTAGAAGACGTAACTGGCTTGGTCAGGTGTACAGGTTGAGTTACCAGATTGCGCTACTTATTTAATTAAAGCATATATTATTGACAGTTGGCTTAGAAATCCGTGAGTTGACTTAGAAGGCGTCAATATATTTTGACGCCTTCTAAGTCAACTCACGGATTTCTAAGCCAACTGTCAATAATATATGCTTTAATTAAATAAGTAGCGCAATCTGGTGTACAGGTTGAGTTGCCAGGTGTACAGGTTGAGTTGCCAGATAGCGCTATTTATTTAATTAATGCATATATTCTTGACAGTTGGCTTAGAAATCCGTCAATCGGTTTAGAAGGCGAACCAGCTATTTGGTATAATTAAATAATAATAATATCGTTTACAACCAAACGAAGTAAATGAAACACCATTACATCATTCTGTTTATTCTGACGAATTATTGGAATCAGAAATATATAGAAAATATACAATCAAACGATCGACTATATATGATCAAAAAATAAAATAAAAAATAATAATAATAGTATAAGATATATGAACGAGGAGTATGTATATAATAAAAAATAAAATAAAAAGTAATATAACCATCAATATAACAGTACAGGAGAAATATATACACACACACACAATTATATTAAATAATTAAATATATTGAAAATAAATACATACACTTTATCTTCTACTGCACAAAATAAAAAAATAAAAAATAAGAAAGACAAAACGATGGAGTATAAACATCAATATAGCAGTACAGGAGAAATATATATATATATATATATATATATATATATATATATATATATACACATACAATTATTTTAAATAATTAAATATATTGAAAATTCATCAAAATACATTCACTTTGTTCTACTGCGCAAAACACTAAACTCACACGTAATCGAGTCTACAATCACATCATTATTGCCTTGCACCACGCAGTATACGCGGCTTAATATTATTTCACCGCTCAAGTTATAGGGAAACCTATACTCTATATAAATGGCCTTCATATCATTCAATACTACTTTTGTGCCCACTTTACATTCGGTTGGCAAGTTACCTTTAAATACGGCTAGAATACAATCAAAAGCACGCACAAAGAGGTCATCGTTAGCTACAACGTCATTATTAAATACAAGTTTATAAACACTCCTTTCCAATCGAGGGTTTATTTTTATCGATCCGAGCTTTTCAATCATGAACTCTTCTTCACACTCATAGCGGCAGTTGAAATAATCTTCTAAGTCGTTACGACAGCTGCTCATTATATAAATAAATAGTTCTTCAGGGTGAACGGTGTCGGTGAGCTCAGCCCTGTACGACTCAAGTGCTTTGTACCAAAGTTCATGATATTTCAAAGAGTCTAAACCTTTTAAATAAGCATCCAGCTCTAGACCATTCTCGCCTTGTTCAGTCTTACACTCGGTATACCCATCGAGCAGAGCGGTGTATGCGTATTCAAGAACCGTATCAAAATAAAGCATATCCGTAACACGCACGTCTAATATAGGCTTCAGTTTGCGGAATCCGACGATTTCAAACATTCTGTCGAGAATGAAACGGTTTCGCTTAGGGACAAGAGCGTTATTATCAGAAGCATTCTTCCAGATCAGCCGTATATCAATGTATGGCCGATCGTTATTTATACACAACGTACAAACAAAGACATATGAGGGGGTGTCACTAATCTGCTCTCTTCTTGTACCTACACCTGCAGGAATTTTATAACGATCCTCATTCCACTTCTCAACTACCACGAAGATTCAATTAATCTCCTCAACACTTAAACAACATTCCGTTTGTTTGTTTGTCTACAAGTCTTTTCCAGTACATAGTTATTGGCACCGGTGTTACGCCAGAACACGCGCAACGACTTCGTCACGGACACATCGTACACGGGGTTGAGAATGCTGCTCAAAGGAAGTTCCATCGTATTCGAGGAGCGCACGTCCAGTCGGTTCAAGCTCTGAGATGACTATGAGCCACGTGCAACGGATCGGCTCGACGGGAGGAGTGAGTCACACCATAAGATAATGAAATGTGTTCGGCGCTGTTCGAATACTTGTATCCCATTATATTGGGTAGGTGTTTTGAGAAATTTTTTGATACATGAAGCAATATCGGTTTTAATGTTTTATCACTCCCACTCCCCAGAATACGCACCAGACATTTTTGCATAAGGGGATTTTCACAAAATAAACACATTTTATTCACACTCAGGAGCACTATTTGAGAGAAACATATGACCATATTTTTCCTTTTTGCTTAGCATGCGATACTCATCTCTAAATTCTGTTAAATACTCACGCAGACCTTTAGCCACAACATGTAAGAGAATACTTGTATCCCATTATTTTGGGTAGATGTTTTGAGAAATTTTCCGATACATGAAGCAATATCGATTTTAATGTTTTATCACTCACCAGACGTTCATTTCCACAAACTAAACATCTTCACAATCCGGCGCACTATTTGAGAGAAACATATGCCCCTATTTTTACTTTTTGTTTAACAAGCGATACTCGTCTCTAAAGTCTGTTGAAAACTCACACAGGCCATTAGCCACAATCTCACTACAAACCACGTCATGATATATATTAATATAGTGGTAAAAATACTTCCTATTCTCCATGATGACAAGATTTACATTCTCAGTCGCAGGGTACGAGTACTCCGTATGATGCAACATGACATAATATCGCGTGTCACACCACTCATCAACAAGACTCACAATCTATATCCGTTGCTTCTCTTCTGCACGTGTTGTTTCTTCTACTTCACGGTATATGTAAGCTTTTATAAAGTTTAGTCCTACAACATAGTTCAATACATCACTTGTACCACGAAATCCTACAATGCTCTCGCCAGAATAGCCGTA
Source organism: Bathynomus jamesi (assembly GCA_023014485.1). NCBI lineage: Eukaryota > Metazoa > Arthropoda > Malacostraca > Isopoda > Cirolanidae > Bathynomus > Bathynomus jamesi. The sequence goes on from JAJOZX010007069.1 coordinate 159,446, forward strand.
GAGTATTTGTACCTCTTGCTCCTTCGCACAATTCAATGTAGCTTAAAAGTATCAAGGTAAGGTGGAATAGGGAGTTTTTCAGTATCCACCACATCTTGGCACTTTGCCGAATACACTTCATAAACGTCGTACACGCAATATTAAAGGTAGCCATTACTATTTTTCGTCTACGCAAGAGAATAAACGTCTGAGATCCAGGGCTTACTGCGATCAACTGAGCACGCTGGGAAGAGATATGCCCAGGTTAAAACTTTCTCCTATACACACGCTCGGCGGGTACCTTATCGTTATTTACGGTTCTGTGGAAAAGAGAAAAGTAAGACTGTAGAATATAAGGGTCATCATTTAAATATTTATTATATTTTGTAAATGACCCACTTAGGAGTGTGACTTGTTAGAAATGGATTCTGTAGAAAAATTCAGGTTCACGAGCCCATGAACCTGTATTATATCTGGCCCTACAGGATGTAGTAAAACTATGTTTATGCTTAAAATCATTAAAGAAAAGGGAAAGATGTTCTCAAAATTTGTGCATAAAGTTATATGGTGCTATTCGACGTATCAATCAGTGTTCAACGACTACCAAGATGATATTTTGTTCCACAAAGGTGTATATGACGTTAATTCGTTAAAGGGAAATGAATATACAGTCATTGTAATTGACGATCTCATGTTGGAGATGGATACAACGTTTGCCGAGTCATTTACAGTATTCTCCCACCATCTTAACATAAGCGTGTTTTTCATCAATCAGAATCTATTTTTCAAAAACAGATACATGCGCGATGTGCCGTTAAATACACAATATCTAGTCTTATTCGCACAACGTAGAGATGTATCACAAATTAGGTTATTAGCCAATCAAATGTTCCCGAATCAGCGTAAGGAGTTTTTGGAAGTTTATAAAGAAGCTACAAGCACGCGTTACGGATATTTGCTTTATGACCTTCATCCGAGAAACACGTTTAGGGTGCTTCTAAGAACGAATATATTTCCAAACGAGCCTGAAACGGTGAATATTCCAGGATGTCAAAGAGGCTGAAGAAATACCATGAATTAATAAAAATCTATCATCGACTACATCGGGCACTGCAGCAGATGTTTGTTAAAAATATCGACTCCGACTTTTTAAAATGCATCTGTGAAATCTGTCTTAACGTTATAAATTGCAAGGTGTCAATGAAACCACCTCAGAAGGCTCGCCTACGCCGTTACAAGAACATAATACGTGCACTCGCTCGTAAAAGTCAAACTGTGAGGAAGAAAACACGAAAGGTCATTCCTCCCCATCTTATTTTCAGTTTTGGGTTCTTTACTGACTAGATTAATATAATGAAGAAAGTGGTAGTGATTCCACACGAGGTGTATGCTTCACTGCAAAGTTCAAAGAATCCAGACACGGATCTAGATCCCCGTAAAAGCAGGCTTAAAAGAATGGAAAGCGAATTGTTAACCCTTTTAAGCAGTGAAAAAACACCTGATGAGAAAAGAATCTTATACTAAGAAGCTCTGCAGAAGTTTCTTCACGAGTACAAGAATTATAAGAACCCGACAGAGATTTCCGTGGTTATTAGACACAGCACGGGGAACGATGGACATGGTGACATAGGACCTGTGTCCGACGATAGAGCTGACCAACCAAAGATTAATGGGTCGGACACACAGCATATCGAGCATGTATTAAAAAGCACCCTGCCACATACATTGAGGGATAAAGGTTTAAGTCTTTATAATCTATTGAATGAGGACTCCGCCATACAATGGACCGATACAGGTGAGGTCATTGTGGAAGGAGCAAAGGTACAGGGACCGAATATCGTAGACATCGTGCATGATCTGGTGAGAAAGTGGAATAGGCCTTCACCATCAGGATGGAAGCATATTAAAGCAAAACTACAACAAATAAATGCCCCCAAAACAATGATAGGAAATTTGAACAGGTTAAAAGACTTGACACATGCGTCGCACGTGACACAATTGAAGACGCCATCATCCCCGGCGGTAACACCTCTGAAGAGGAGAAAGAAGAGGTTAAACAACAGTAAACCCTACCCACGTGCCTCTAAAATACGCAAATGGCTAACATATTAAGAAGACGTTATTATGACATTTCGAACCCAGCCTCCTACGGAGGCGTAGATAGACTGTACATAAGTGTTTACGGAGTAGGGAAAAAATATGTTGAGAGATTTTTGCGGGAGCAGGACGCTTATACACTTCATAAGCCTGTGAGAAAAAGGTTTAAAATAGCCAAGACAGCTGTTTCGATTGACTCTATTTGGCAAGCAGAGTTAACAGACATGCAAAGATATTCAGTGTATAACGATGGGTACCGCTACACTCTATTCATATTATATATATTCTCTAGATATCTGTGGCTAATTCCTCTGAAAAATAAATCACCTGAACCAGTTGCTAAAGCCACCAAAACGCTGATGTTGAAATAAAACAGGGTTCCTGGCTATTTTTGTACGGATATGGCGAAGGAATTTATAGGCCGTGCTTTTCAAAACATGTTGACAGAGTTTAATGTCAGCTATTACACTACCAATTCTATACATAAGGCTTCTTTAGCTGAAAGAGTTCAACGTACCATAAAGGAACGCATTTACCGCTATTTTACACATAAAAACATACAGATTTTTAGACATTTTGGAATCATTGGCATCATCCTACAACCGCTCACACCATCGCACGATTGGGACAAAACCTAACGAAGTTTTAGAAAGAGGTACGCGCCCAGAGGTGAGAAGAGATGGAACTCCACCACCACCACCACACTCTGCGCGTTTCAAAATCAATGATTATGTAAGGCTGTCGCGTTCGGGAAATAAATTCGCGAAGGGATTTGAGCAAGGATGGACACGTGAGATTTTTAAAGTTAGGGCTATGAGACCTAAAGGTGAGATAATGATGTATTTCGTTGAAGATTTGAATGGGAAAGAAATCGCAGGAGGCTTTTACCGTGAGGAGTTGCAGAAAGTGGCATTTAATTTAGGAAATAACGTGTTTAAAGTTGAGAAAATTTTAGGAAGCAAAGGTTTAGGAAAGAGAAAAATGTACCTGGTGAAATGGCTAGGGTACCCAGAAAGCTTCAACACCTATATAAAAGCTGATGCAGTAATGAAGCTTAAATAGTATGCAACATGGCTCCTAACTATTTCTACGTCACACTCCCGTCCCTCCTCGTCCCTGTCTGTACACCCTAACAACACACTAGCCAACTTTGTAACAGAACTCCATGGACCCATTGAATTGGGTTGTGATTCCTATGAGGTGGGGATATGTGAAATTCAGCTGGACACCCCCTTTTTAAACAGTGATTATAAAGATACCGTTTTTACGATTCTTAGAGACATTGATGAGTGTGAAAAAGCCTGGGTAACTCGGGATGAAACTATACGTACGTATCGCCCGGACAGAGGTTGCACGGTATTACAGTACAGTAGTAACACTAGGTACGGGCTGTTATGATTCGGCTGAGGATGTTGTGAGAGACTGAAACGTAAGTTTAAAGAACTCAAATCTTACGACTGATTTAGTATACGAAATCGTAAACAAAGGAAACCCTGCACATACTCTAATCCTAAAATCAAAGGCTAACAGAAATATTAAAGACCAAATAGTGTTCAAAATTATGACCTAGGGGCGATATCGATCAGCCTTCCAAAGAGACATTTCACGAGGTACAACATGACTTGTCTAGCCTAATGTATCAGATGAAATTGGAGAAGTTGGTTGCTGGCTATACACCCCCAGACATGTGCTATATTTATAGCAATATAGTGGAGCACCAGTTTGTTGGGGATACCCAGGCACGCCTGCTGCGCATTCCTCACATTCCCAACCATAGAGGAAGGAGTATGAGTATTACATACGACAGACTCCATTATGTGAAGGTCCCAACTAATCTAATAACTAATATCTCAATATATATACGAACGATTGAGGGAAAAAATTTCCCATTCTGTGATGGGAGCTTAACAGTGAAGCTGCACTTTCGACGCACTGAGTTATAATGGACAGAAAGACATTCATAGTCTATCGAGGGTGAGAAACCAGCGTGGTAGTGGACTTGGATCCATTTTTTCAACCATACTACGTACGGCTGTCCCTTTGCTGAAGAAGGGTGCCAGATACCTCGGAAGGAAGGCGCTACAATCAGGTCTTAACACTGCAGAAGACATATTGGCTGGGGCTAAACCTAAAACAAATATTCTGTATACCCTGAAACAAACTTTCTGCACTCCATATTCAACCAGTGTGACGTATATTTAAATCAGGTCAACATATCGGCAGGCAAGGGGTACTATCACCTACGAGCCTATCTGGAAAATGTCCTCAACTTTTCCAAAGAAGCGAAGGATACCTTTTTAAGTGCTGAGGGATATAATCAAACTAAAGACGCAAGTAATATAAAGGACAAATTTAAAAATTCTAAAAAGAAGATATACGAGTGTTTTGGACGCCTGCATACAGATTTCACATTCCAGAAGTTACTTGTGAATGGGATGGATATGAAAATAAAGCTCACCCGCGCGAATCCTGCGATCTGTTTAAATCTGGATGCTGATCAAGAAGAAGGAGCAAAACCCGTTATGGGTCATATTATGGAGACATACCTCCGCGTACGGTGAGTGAAATTAAGTTCACCAAAACAAATAGAAATTGAGAAAAATTTACTGCACGCCACAGTACAATACCCAATTAACAGAGTACAGATCAAATTATACACGGTGCCAGCGGGGTTGGCATCGAAACAGATAGAAAACATAGCCCTGGAAAATCTACCTAAAAGGATATTAATTGGAATGCAGGAACACAATTCGGTGAATGGAAAATATAAAAAGAATGCCTTTAAATTCGAGAATTTCGGCCTTAAAAATATAACTCTATACGTTAATGGTGTTGCATTGGGAGGATCATTGGATACAGACTATTCATCAGAAGCTGTATTACCGCTTTGCGCGAGAGCATATAGTAATCTGGCCCATATTGCAGGTGATTGTGATGATCTCTGGATTGGGGTAAAGCAGAAAGAATTCATTGATCAATTTAACCTTTATCCATTTGACATCACACCTGACTTATCTGCTAGCGTAAATACACACTTATTTCCACAACAGAGTGGAAACATCTCAGTCAGATTGGAATTCGCCAAGCCGTTAGACGCACCTATTAGTGTACTAGCATACCTCGAGTCACAAGCCCTAATAGAAGTAGACAGATTTAGGGGCGTTATCACTGACTTTTAAAATGGATGCGAATACACTTCAGAGAGTAATGAATAGTGAACGAATCACACGTTCCAAATTTATTGGTGTGTTTGCGAAGAATGAAACTGAATTTGCCAACTACGCGAGATTGCGGTAGTCTTATTTTGAACACAGATGTTATTGGTAATGAAGGGATTGATTGGTTTGCAATCTGTTTTAAAAATTGGGACCGCATGTACTATTTTCATTCACTCGGCACTCAACCCTGGAGTGACCATGTTATTGTAAAATTTCTCGATCAGTTGCATATCTCCGAAGTGGTGTGGAATCCCTTCCGGCTACAAGGGTATTTTAGTAATACGTGTGGGATGAAGTGCCTTTTATTTCTTATGCATATATCATGTGGTAAAGAATTTATAATTTTTTTAAAATTATTCGACCCGTGTCACACTCAACGAAACGATGAAATGGTATGCAGAGAGATAAAAAGCCGTTTTCCGATTGTGCCTACTCGTTGTATAGTATGATGTTTTGTTCGTGTATATATATATATATATATATATATATATAATTGTGACCAATAATGTTCTTTGTATATTCTGTAGTTTAAGATGGTTATTGTACTAAAAACATGATTTCTTTCATTTAATAAATTGATGAAAATACTTTGTGTCTTCCCCCCAAAAAAGATCGAACCATAAAAAAAATACTTACATTATTTCGTTAATGATGTGACAATCGTTGGGTTGACTGCTCGGTAAATCTTCTACCTCCGTATTCAGGTCCACATGGGTTTCGTCAAAACGAAAGGACTGTATAACACGTGTCAAATCCTCATCAGACCTTAAAGGAGAAAGAATAATTCATTAGTTCATACTGAATCTTTTTTAATAAAAACCCAAAACATATGCAGAGTATACATATAGTAAGAGTATTACAATGTGAAGATATCTTTGAACCGCTCAGAGAAGTTCCTTTAAGAGAAAACTCCGAATAACATTTATTACAGAATTTATAAAATTATTTAAAACATGCCAAAGTTTGCTATAAAAAAAATTCATTGAATCAAAACAGGACTTAGCATAATTGCAAACTAATCTATAATTGCGGATGCCTAAATGAAGCATTTTTAATGTGATGAGATAAATTACTAGAACCCTCCATATATATAATGGAAGAATCCAGAACAGCGCTCTTTCTGACAGGCACATTAATAAATAACAAGTTTGCGAATAATTGGTTACAACCGCGTTAAAAAGATTAATTGCGGACAACGCTCCAATGTCACCATCTTGATATAAATCCGGTAAACTGTAAAGTTATTGATTCATGGCGGAGGGAATGTTTATTCACTGGTGAAAATAACTAATGTGACTCCCTGCTGAAAATATTTTCTTTTATATGCATGATCCCCAAGCACCACCCCAAAAGACTAATAGGCGGTTCGTAAGTTTAATGATTGGTTTTCAATGTAACTGGGCGGGGCTATGATAAATTTGTGTACCAATTGTAACACCTATATTACGGGTCCATGCTTTGGACGTCCTGATTGGTCCACTAATGGTGTCTATATTCTCTCCGTAGATTCAATGCTCACATCGTGTATTATCACTTGCAGTCTCTACCACGATAATATTTGCATTTGCGTCCATACTATTATCGGTTTTCCCGTTTTAGAACCCACCCCTTTATGCAATATCCCTCACCCTTTTGCAACATTGATCAACATTTGCCATCTCTATCACGACAATATTTTACATTATTATTTTTTGCGGTCATACTATTCGATCCTCAATTTTTTCCTAGTTCGGATAGGGAGATGGAGAACTTGAGCGGCTGCAGGTCGTTACAGGAATATCTTCATGAGAGCCGCTCAGCTCAGTACAAGAGGAAACAAAATTAGCGCCGCTACTCTTCATAATCCTGACATAGATCATTACCAGAGACAGCACAGCAACATCCGACGACACAAAGATCATTAGAAAATAAGAATTCTAGAAGATCTCTACAAGCAGAGTTTTTGTGCATTATTATTTTTTGCGGTCATCCTATTCTCAGCTTTCCCAAGATTCCTGACTTGTGGATTTGGTTATATATATATATATATGTGTGTATGTGTGTGTGTATGTGTGTGTGTGTTAATTGCCACTTGCAGTCTCTACCACGATGGTTCCAAATATTTGCAAAATATATGTTTGCGGTCATACTATTCGATCCTCAACTTTGATTAATATATTCGACTTGACTTTCTACTCGCCAATTCTCGCGTAGGAGTGTGATTAAATTGTGTTTAGCTTGTGAAAATGAATGTCTGTTTGGACTGGTAGATAAATGGGCGCCCTATGTATCCTAGTGGTTAAGACGCTGGGGTGCTGGTTGAGAGATCGAGTCCGGGCAATGACGTTGTGATTCAGCCTGCCCGTGCTGCAGCTTAGTTCGGATTCCACGTTAAACTGAAGGTCTAAGGCGGAGTGAAAAGCTTGAACTTCGTCAAAATGAACAATTCGGTGAGAAAGAAAACCGAGTTAGCTATTATTATTACTACTGTAATTTGCACCACCCTGTATATATATATATATATATATATATATATATATTGTTGTTGCATATGGAAATATGATAAGGAAAATCATTACTTAATCAAAAGCTAATTTAGCCTATAAATAATTTGGAAAACAATCACGTGATGCTTATGTATATATTTAAGTTCAGTTTTTAATTTCATTATAATAATAATAATAATAATGGCGAATTTAACATATATATAGGTTAGTGCTACAAAAACCAGTTTTGGAGACGAGAAGTGGGACAAATCAACCTTTGCGGTCGGCTCAGCGATAATCTTCCTTTCCTCGAATAAAAAGAGAAGTTGTTTTAACGAATGCTTTCCTTGTCTTTCGAATTATAGGTAAAATGAAAATTATTCTTATAGAATATTTCTCATTTAATTCTTTTATCAATTACTTTCATTTCGCGGATTTTGTGTTTATAAAAAATATAGAAGATATATAGAAAGAAATGCCAAAAATAAATGGACACAGTATACTTTCTAAGGTTTTAGAATAAATGAAAGTGTTTCATGAATTATAGGTAAATTGAATATTATTCTTAGCGAATATGTTATTGGAATAATGTACAATATAAAGAGTCCTGTGTATTTCTTTTATTAATATTATTAAGATGAATGATTTCTTTTGCTATGCCATGGATTAATTGTCTTGAGGGTTTATGTTTGAATGTAATCTACGTTTTTCACTCCACCTTAAACGTACAGTATACACAATAGACACACAGGGGCTTATGTTTGAATGTAATCTAATTTTTAACAGTGATTTCGAAATAAAGTCAATAATGTGTGTCTGTGTGTGTGTGTGCCGTCTTTAGTTTTTCGAGCATTAACTCTCTCTCTTTCTCTCTCTCTCTCTCTCTCTCTCTCTCTCTGTATAAATAGAAATTAGATTCAGTTAGATATACAGAAAGGATTGTCAAAAGTAAATAGACAGTATACATTCTAAGGTGTTAGAATAAATGAAAGTGAATTATAGGTAAATTGAATATTATTCTTAGAGAATATATTATTGGAATGATTTCTTTTGCTAAGCCAATTGTCTAGTGTATTTCTTTTATTAGTCATATTAAGTTGAACGACGTTTAAATAATTAGTTCTCTTGCTGAACAACTTTAAGGAGAATGTCGGTCTTGCCTTTAATAAATAAATAATTAAGTGGAAACTCGTCTAGATAAGTTAAAATAAATGGCGGAACCTGGCAACTCAACCTAATAAGGTATACCTGAACAATTAAAAAACACTATTTGGCAACTCATGTAAATAAAAAATAAATGGTGGTATCTAGGAACTCACCCTAATAAGGTATACCTGAACAATTAAAAAACATTATTTGGCAACTCATCTAAATAAATGCTCTCTAGTAACCCCTCCATATATAAATAAGTGATATCTGGCAACTCACGATCCTCTATATAACAGCTGCTTGGCCCCTGGACGCTCATAATGCGTCTGGCTCCAGCCAGGCGAACACCTCCTGCCTTCTTAGGTTAAGGCTTAGGTTAAGTTTCCCTTTGGACGGTGAGGACATCCCAACTTCTCCCCCAAAGACCTCCTCCTTCTACTTTCTCTTCCTCTCTTAGGTTAAGGCTACCCCTTTAGGGGGAGGTCATCCTCCCTTCTCCCCACGAAGCTCCCTCCCCTCTCCCCCTTGGCAGCATTGAGTTGTTGCATAACCCTACTCCACTTTGCAGCATTGATGTTGCATAAGCTTTGCAACATTGATGTTGCATAACCCCCCTCCCCGTCATTGCATACCCCTCCCCCTTCGGTGCATAACCCAACCCCCCTTTGTTGCATAACCCCTTTGCACTATCTTGCAACATTTATCGATATTGCATTGCAACATTCTTACACTCGTCCATTTTTCGCCCATACTACTACATCTACCAGTACATGTAAAACTCAAATGTTGTCACTGAAAAAGATATTAGTCACTGTTTCACCACTGATTACGCAAGGCATAGCATTTTGAAGCATTATATAGCATTATGAAATAGCAATTGTAGAGCCATTTTTAGAATAACCAGCTCCTGCTTTTAATTATCTTCATTCACTGGAGACAAACCGATGAATCGGTACATAATTTAAATTCTGTACCGATTTATCGATTTGTTGTACCTGTTATTCCATATATTAAAACCAAGCTCACCCTCTCGTCTATTGTTAGCTAATTTCGCAGCCATCCTCTACCTAAAAGAAAAAAATGAATATATTATAATCAACACCGAACATTCCTATGATGCGCGCTATTGCGCCACCATGTATATAATTTAGCGAATGAATGTAAAAAAATTTCGACTGTTGAATTTATTTATAGAAACACCGATTATTCTTTCGTCTTTCACATTTATCAAATACTTTTCCTTACAAAGAGCGGAAATTACGTCAGTTTTGATGGAATTCTTGTTTCGTTTCATATATCAGTGAATCAGTTTTAACAACACCGAACAAATTTCTGTAAATTTTGAAGGTGATGTAACGTTACATCAGTTTTGTGATGGTTTTGTGGTGACAATTTTGCTTAAATTTAAAAAAAAAATTATTATGATGGTTATACAGGGTATTCCTAAATTATCTTTCATATTTCCTATGTACATTAAAGGAAAGAGGAAAGATAATGTACGAACACTCTATACATTGCAGATACTTGTAATTGTCAACTTTCTTTGATGTAGCGTATGTGCAATTAATTCACTAGTCCTAAAGATTTTTTAAATTCCGTCAATCTCTCTCTCTCTCTCTCTCTCTCTCTCTCTCTCTCTCTCTCTCTCTCTCTCTCTCTCTCTCTCTCTCTCTCCAATAAATATACTGTATCTCGACTTTCAAAAAGCCTTTGACAAAGTCCTTCGCGAGATTGATGGCTAAAGTCAGAGGACAAGGAATCACCGGCTCGTTCCCAACTGGATTGAAGCTTGATTAAAAGATAGAAAGCAGAGAGTGCCAACAAATGGAGTAGTTCCATCATCAGTGGTGTCCCACAGGGTTCCGTTCTGGGTTCTTTACTTTTTATCATCTATATTAACCATATAGGCGTAGGGCTCCTGAGTACAATTTCCAAATTAGCAGACGATACGAAATTAGGAAGTTGTGTCGATAATGAGGAGGACGTAAGAACGCTTCAAAATGATCCTGACAGGTTGGGCGAATGGTCTGCTACTTGGAAGATGCCATTCAACTTGAACAAATGTAAGGTAATGCATATAGATTACAAAAACCTGAAGAACGAATACTCTCTCTTGGGAAGGAATTTGACTGAGACCTGAGATAGCCAGTAATGTATTTGAAAAATACTTAAATGCGAATTTAAATACTCTCTTGATAAATACATTTTTTCAGGATATTTAAATGCGTAATTAAATACATTATTATTGATGATTTTGTAATTATAAATACATATTTTCAAATAAATTTTTAAGTACATTTGCCACAAATTATGGATTTTTTTTCAATTGTTGGGAGTATTTTAGTCTCTCATACTTTTTGTAAATCAAGAATTTAATTATTTTTCCTGTAACTGATCCAAACTGTACCGTGTTATGTTTATTATTTATGTAGTCTCTTCTTTCTGTCGCCTCTCTTTGGATTACCTTTGTTGCGGATAGGACGCCTCAAACTACTATAACAATGAAAATGGAATGTATTTAGGATGTATTTAGATTGTATTTAAATACACTTTTAAAGTAATGTATTTAGAATTTAATTACATTCCAGTTTACAGAAATGTATTTGGTATTTAAATACAGATTTGCGTGGTATTCAGTATTTAGTATTTAAATACATTTTAAAGTATTTATGCCCAGCTATTTATGACTGAGACTGATCAAGAGAAAGACTGATGAGTCTATATCAGTAATGATCTCAAACCGAAGAAGCACTGTGCAGAAGTCGAAAAGAGGACCTTAAAAATATTAGGTTATATTAAAAGAGTTCCAGTTTAGGAACAAGGACACTGTAATGTCTCTTTATAATTCACTAGTCAGACCTTCACTCAAATATTGTGGGCAAAATAGGTTTAAGACTAAAACATAATGTAAGTCTGCAGGAGTTCGCCTGCGCGGATTCTGTGTGCATGCGTAATTATAGAGCAATATCATATATTCTCCACTTTCATGTAAAATTTCCTTGGCTACTTTTCCAGAGTCAAGGTATTTTCTTCAACTTTTTTCTGTACCTGCCTCTGGCAAGGAGGGAGCGGAGGGTGGGGAGAGAGCCTTGTACTTTTCTATCCAGTTTTCTGCTACCACTGGAATAGTTGAAAGAACACTGAACTTGTTTAATAACAGGAACCTCTCAGAGTGGACCGGAAGGTCTTTGAGGCTTCATCTTGTCCTTGTAACTCCTTGCAACTCTCTCTCTCTCTCTCTCTCTCTCTCTCTCTCTCTCTCTCTCTCATTAGACTTCATCGGAGGCGGACGTGCTGTGTGGTCTCTCAAGTATTTTTTTCGATAGTTGTATGAAAGTATTGAGATTAAGTTTGATTTAACAAAATTTGTTAGATAAGTGTAATTGTATTTATTTACTTTATTATTGATGCTAGTCCAAGCATTATTGCTTAGTAGTTAGATTTAATTCCTTTTCTGGTTTCTTAATTATAATTAACGAATATATGATAATTTCGCATTGTTTACTAACGGTCGCTACCAGTTCTACTTCTCACACTATTTACATCGGTGAAATTCTATTTTTCGGCTGCGTTTCTTTGGTAAAGTTAATGTGAAATAATTTTGCATTGTTTTTGACGGTCGCTACAGATTCTATTTTTCAATCGAGTTAAATAGTAACATTTGTATACTCAGGTCTATTTCCCTTTCCGGTCTGTAACACGTGGTCTCGCGGGTTCATTTCCTGCATTCACCATCTCTCCCTCACGATCCATTGTATTAATTAAAATAACATATATTATTTAAAGTAACATCATTCTGCATTGTTATGGACGGCTGCCTACAGATCCCATTCAGTTCCGTATTCAATTCCGTTTCCGGTCTGTGACACGTGCTTCTCACTTGTGCGTGTGCATTCACCATTTCTTCCTCACTACCGATTATATTAATTAGAATAACATATTGAATTATTTAAATTAACATCATTCTGCATTGGTTCCACTCAATTTTGTATTCAATTCCGTTTCCTGTCTGTAACACGTGCCACTCGTTTGCGCGTGTTTATTTCTGTATTTCTGCATTCACCATTTCTCCCTCACTAACCATTATATTAATTAAAATAGCATTGTATTATTTAAATTAACATCAGTCTGCATTGTTATTAACGGCAGCCCATAGGTTCCATTCAATTCTGTATTCAACTCCGGTTCCGATCTGTAACACGTGTTTATTTCCGCATTCACCATTTTCTCCTCGCCGTCCGTTATATTAATTAAAGTAACATACTGTATCATTCAAAAGTAACGTATCGTATTATTTAAAGTAACGTATCGTAAAATAAAAGTATGACAGGGCCAGCTAAACTGAAAGCTGAATGCTTTAAATGTAAAGTTAATCACTGGTGTGTCGACTTTCCCGAAGGTAATATCAGGGACATTACATCCCTGAATATAAATTATGTTTGTTTGTAAACTTAGAGAAAATCACGAGAAGGAAGTTAAAGAGCTAAAGGAGTTAGTAAAAAAGCTTGAAGCTCAGGTCGTACCACTGGAAATCCAACTCAGTGGACAAGATCAGAGTGAAAACGCAGCAGCAGATATAAACTGTAAGGTTAAACATCTAGAACAAAGCGTGGCCCGCTTGGAAAATACAGTGAATATTCCGGAAAGTAGGATGGAGGAACGAGAATTCTAAGTGGTCAGTCAAAACTAAAAGACTCTCCAAACCAAAACATTAGGATTCAGAACCCATTACTATAAAAATAAGTTTCACTTACTTGCCGACAAAGATGAGGATTCCTTTTTAATTGGGAATTCTCTGGTCGGGAATCAAGGGACTTTATCGGAGCAAGACGGGTGACCAAGAGAAAACTCCGATGTTTTTCAGGTGCCACGAGTTAGATAATAAATAGGGAATTAGTCAAAATTAATATCAAGAATAAGAGTTGCCCCATCATTGTACATGTTGGTGGCAATGACGTTTTTCAGAGAGGAACAGGAGGGCAGACAGAGTCCATTGTAAAAGAGTTCAAGATCCTAATCGACAAAGTTAGGGAAAAGACATATGGATATGGTTGTGGGGATTCTCCTACGAATGCGTGCTAGTGACTATACCTTAAGTAAAGCCATTAGCATAAATAAGAGAGTTAAACGCATGTTTGAGGAAAAAGGCCTGAAGTTTGTTGATTTTTGGGCTACATTCTTCGGAAATAGGGGAATACTTTGGCTCGGACGGGATACACTTTAATCAGAAGGGGAAAAAGAACTGAACATAAATTTGTATAATCTTTTTAAACTAGAACCCCCCCAAACCAGTAATTGATATCCTGCTCCTCCAACTGTTAAACCTACTCCCCCAGCGGTCGGTCCTCCTCCCCCAGCAGTTAGTCCTCCCACAGCAGTTAGTCCTCCTCCCACAGCTGTTACTCCTCCCCCCACAGCAGTTAGTCCTCCTTCCACAGCAGTCGGTCCTCCTCCGACAGTAGTTTATCCTACTCCCCCAATAGTAACAGTCAATCCTCCTTCCTCCCCCCCCCAGCAGTCACTCCTCCACCAGTAGCTCATCTTTCTCCCCCAGTAGTTGATTCAACTGCTTCGGGAAACGACTCAGGCCATTTAGGAGAAATAACAACTTTAAATCTCTCAAACCTGTGCTCTTCAGGTCAATTAGAAACAAACTAATGGAATTTATAGTGCTAGTCAAAACTGAGAACTTTGATATCATAGGAATAACGGAATCCTGCATTCATTCCGAATCAAGGGATTTTGTAGGAGAATTTGAAATGGGAGGTTACAAAGTGTTTCATAAAGATGGGAACGGAAGGGAAGGCGGTGGTGTACTTTTGTATGCTCGTGACTTCCTGCACCCGGTAAACAGTAATATCGTATCTGCTCATAAAATGTTGAGAATTGATCTAAACCTAAGTAATAAAGTAGTACATCTACTTCTAGTATATAGGCCACCTCACTACCCCGCTGATAAGGATATAAACTCCTATAACCAATTAAGCAGAATAGTGAATAATAAGATCAGTGTGATTTTTGGTGATTTTAATTGTGGTAATATAAATTGGGAAAACAAAACAGCTGATGTTGATGGCTCAAGACTGTTGGAATTCGCCGATAACAATATATTAAGTCAATGGGTAGACGGTCCTACAAGGGGTAATAATAAACTAGACCTCATATTCACGAACGAAGATGAACTAGTCTCTGACCTGACTATTGGTGAAAATTTGAGTAACAGCGATCATAATTTGATTAGGTTTGACCTCAGGTTTCCAGTTAATACACGCGAAAAGACTCGTAAAAGACAATTTCTCCAGAGCAAATTTTTAAAGCTTCCGAAGTAGTTTAGACACACTTGAAGTTCTAATAAGTGAGTTCGTATAGGGATCAGTTTTAAATATTACAGAACACTTTCATACCCACTAAAATAGTTTCCTTTCAACAAAGTCGCCGAAATGGTTTAACAACGAAATTAGCAATGCTATTACGAAAAGAAATAGAGCCTACAAACTACTTAAGTCACCTTTCAACCAGACTAATTCAGAAAACTATATAAACCTACGTCGGGGGGGTTAAGTCTTTAATTAGATCAGCTAAACGTGATGACGAAGTTAGTGTTGCCTCACTCTGTAAAGTTAACCCTAAAGAATTTTTTGCCCATATTAATAGCAGAAAGCCAATTAAAAAATCTGTAGGTCCAGTAAAAGATAGAAATGGCGTACTGAAATTCGGTGATAAAGATATAGCTAATACGTTAAACGAGTTCTTCGTTACATTTTTTACGGAGGAAGACTCAATTGAAGTGCCAAGTCCTCGGATTACGTATGACGGTGACCATCCCGTAGATACCATAAGTTTTACGAGAGATGAGGTACAGCAATTAGTTGACAAGATGAATAAATACAAATTACCTGGTCCCGACTTATTTCTTCCAGGGATATTAAAAGAAGTTAACTACAATGTTGTTGACGACTTAATAATCATATTCAAACAATCAATCGAGTTAGGGAAAGTTCCAACCGATTGGAAGTTAGCAAATGTAACACCAGTCTATATAAAGGGTGACAGGGAAAAACTTTGTAATTACCGCCCGATCAGTTCAACATCAATTGTCGGCAAACTGTTGGAATTCATCATTTCAGAACGTATTGTGTATTACCTTGAATCTAACAATCTAATTTTTTATTCTCAACAGGGATTCAAGCGACATAGATCCTGTCTGACAAACCTGTTAGAGTTTTTCTATAATATGCATACACTATACGATGCAAGTAGGGCAATAGATATAGTGTATCTCGACTATCAAAAAGCCTTTGACAAAGTCCCTCACGCGAGATTGATGGCTAAAGTCAGAGGACTATGAATCACCGGGCTCCTCGTTTACAACTAGGTTGAGGATTGGTTAAAAGATAGAAGTAGAGAGTGGTAATAAATGGAGTGGCTTCGGAGTGTGCGCCCGTCACAACTGGTGTCCCACAGGCTTCCGTTCTGGGTCCTTTACTTTTTATCATCTATATTAACGATATAGACGTCGGGTTTCTAAGTACAATCTCCAAATTTGCAGACGATACGAAATTAGGAAGTAGTGTAGGTACTGAGAAGGGCGTAAGAACGCATCAAAATGATCTTGAAAGGTTGGGCGAATGGTCTGATACTTGGCAGATGCCATTCAACTTGGACAAATGTATGGTAATGCAGATAGGTTATAAAAATCCGAAGACCAATTACTCTCTCTTGAGAAGAAACTTGACTGAGACCGATCTGGAGAAAGATTTAGGAGTCTATATCAGTAATGATCTGAAACCGTCGAAGCACTGTGCAAAAGTCGAAAAGAGGGTCTTAAAAATATTAGGTTATATTAAAAAAACAGTTCCAGTTTCGGAACAAGGAGACTGTAATGTCTCTATAATTCACTAGTCAGACCTCAACTAGAATAATGTGCGCAGGCTTGGTCTCCGTCCCTAAGGAAGGATATGGAAAGGATAGAAAGGGTACAAGCAAGGGCTACAAAACTGATCCCTTCAATGAGAATACAAAACTACCAACGGAGATTGGAGCGCCTAAATCTGTTTACCTTAGAGACGAGGAGGTTGCGGGTTCAGCTTATTCAAGTCTTCAAGATGCTCAATGGAATAGACAGGGTTGATTACAGAAACTTATTCTCACTTAATGCTAATCCGACAAGAAATAATGGGTTTAAACTGGAACTAAAGAACATTTTGGACCTCTGTCTGCGGGAATTTCTTTTTCTATAAAATAGTTAATATCTGGAACCAACTTCCCTCAGAGGTTGTTTCAAGCCAAAGTGTAAAAGTGTTTAAAAATAGGCTAGACAAAGTACTGAATACTCTCATGGTTTAAGACTAAAACATAACGTAACGGCAGGAGTTCGCCTGCGCGGTGACTATGTGTGCATGCTAATTATAGAGCTTTCTTATATATTCTCCACTTTCCTGTAAAATTTCCTTGGCTCCTTTTCCAGGGTCAAGGTATTTTCTTCAACCTTTTTCCGTACCTGACTCTGGCAGGGAGGGAACGGAGAGAGCCTTATATTTTTCTATCCAATTTTCTACTACCGCTAGAATAGTTGAATGAAAAATAAACTTCCTAACAGGAACTTCCCAGAGTGGACCGAAAGGTCTTTGAGGCCTCTCTCTCTCTCTTCTTCTGGATGGGATGAACGTCACTTGCAAATAGGCGGATGCGTCTACGCGCGAAAAGAATTTACCCCCACTCCTTTTTTATATACTGGTCAGAACGCTTTTGATAGTTTTCATTGCTAGAACGCTTTATCTTATTCAGTGTATTCGGAGTTCGAAAAAAAAAATAAGTTACAATGACTGGACCGCAGAAACTGAAGGCTGAATGTGCGAGGTGTGGAGTAAACCAGTGGGTGACGAACTTCAAAGAAGCCTGCTTCGAGAAGATCAACCACTCCAGCATGTGCCGCTTTTGCGAACGCATGCAGTTTTACGAGAAGCTAGAGGAGAGGGTCCGGCGGCTAGAGTCGTCCAGACCGGCTGTTGGAGGTGCGGCGGTCACTGACGCGGCTGCTCCCTCCACCGCGGAGCTCATTGATAGGATAGCTGCCCTGGAAAGGCGGTCCAGCGATGGACTGAAGAGAGCTCGGGACCGCGGAGAAAGGGTAGAGGTGCAACTGGTGGCCAGGGTACAAAATCTGTGTGGGGAATCGCCAGCGTCCCACGTGGAATGCACGGAACGGCGGCAACTGAAGGGTGCGTCCATGTTCATGTGGGTGAACCTCCTTCCCCGTTGGAGGGGGCTCAGCCTCCTGCGGAAGTTGCCCCCCTCGTTGGTGAGGGGCTCTTCAACTCCCGACAGCCCTAGCTGTTCGTGAAACGGGTCGTGCTAGGGGGTGGTCTGAATAAGGAAGACTCCCTCCGTGCAGTGCTTTTTAATGTTAGGTCGATTAGGAATAAGTTTTGCGAGCTACGGGCGCTCTTAGCATCAGAATACCAGGATATCGTTGCTATCACCGAGTCCTATATTCATACTGATCGTAGAGACTACGTTGGGGAGTTCGAGATTCCCGGGTATAGAATATTTCACAAAGACCGCACCCGTGGGGAGGGGGGAAGGGTACTAATATACGTCAGGGACACGTTGAGTCCGGTTGACTGCCAGTTCCGGTTGGAACGGGAGCTGCTTGGCGTCGATCTGAACGTGGGAGGGACGAACTATAGGTTAATCTTGGTGTACAGACCTCCGCATCTCCTCCTCGAGGAGGATACAGCCCTGTACACCGAACTCCGTAGCCTGCTAGGGGTTGGGGTGTCTGTAGTTTTAGGAGACTTCGACTGTCGCGGCATAAAGTGGGAAAACAGGACTGCTGATGCCGAAGGGAGGAGGCTAGTTGACTTTTCCTGATGAGAAAGTCCTCACTCAGTGGGTCAATGGGCCTACACGAGGCGAAAGCATTCTAGACTTAGTATTCACGACCGAAGACAACCTCGTCACTGGCCTCACCGTTGACAAATCGTTGGGCGGGAGTGATCATGGTCTGATTAGGTTCCGTGTGTGCGTCCCTCGGGTGAAGCGTAGTAACTCGAGAGGCAGTAAGCTCGATCTACGGCGGGTGGACTTTGTTAGCCTCCGGGATAGCGTAGGTGAGATGGGGTTAGAGGTCAGTGGCGATGTTGAGGGAGTGTGGAGTGCATTCCGGGACGAGTTTATGGTGCTGCAGTCTGCTGCCATACCCTCAAAACCGGTCACCCCTGCTTCAACGCAGCCTAAGTGGTTCAGTCGTGACATCGCTTCGGCTATCCGAAATAGGAAAGTAGCGTATAGGAGGGCGAAGGCCAATCGTTCCCATGAGAACACTGAAGCGTATGTCCGCCTGTGTAGGGAAGTGAAGGCGAAGGTTAGGCTAGCGAAACGTAACGAAGAACTACGGGTGGCAAGCCTCTGCAAGGGTCCGTTAAAGGACCGAAGCGGCGTTCTACGGACCTCAGACGCGGACATCGCTAATGTGCTTAATGAGTACTTTGCGGGAGTGTTCACCAGGGAGGACACCCGCGTCATCCCCGAGCAAGGCGTCAGGCACGAAGGTGCTGGCCTGGATAGTGTTCGATGTACCGGGACAGTGGTTGCCGATAGAATATACAAACTGAGTGCGTTTAAGGCTCCTGGGCCAGACCAGTTTCTCCCCAGAGTGTTGCGGGAGGTGCGCGACCAGGTGGCTCCCCACCTGGCTACAGTCTTCAACAAATCGTTGGAGACGGGCCAGGTGCCTGGTGACTGAAGGGAAGCCAACGTGAACCCTATTTTTAAGAAAGGGGATCACGAAAGTCCAGGGAACTATCGTCCCATTAGTCTCACTTCAGTTGTAGGTAAATTATTAGAGGGGATAATAGCGGATAGGATCGTTGACCATTTGGATTTCTACAAGCTGCTTGGGGACTCCTAACATGGGTTTAGACGGCATAGGTCGTGTCTCACCAACTTGCTCGATTTTTTCTGTCATGTTGGGTGAGTATGATAAGAGTAGGGCGATTGATATACCTTATCTCGACTTTCAGAAAGCCTTTGATAAGGTACCTCACCGCCGGCTAATGGCGAAAGTGCGCGCGCTGGGTATCGGTGGGGAAGTAGGTAGGTGGATTGAAAACTGGATGAAGAATAGGCGGCAGAGGGTTGTAATTAAAGGTGTTAGTTCGGGTTGGGCCTCGGGCACTAGTGGGGTTCCTCAGGGTTCCGTTTTGGGGCCGCTGTTGTTTATCACTTACATAAATGATATCGACGGTGGCATCGTCAGTCGGATCGCCAAATTCGCTGATGACACGAAGCTTGGGGCCAATGTTCGGACGCCCGAGGCGATAGAGCAACTGCGTGCGGACCTAGGTAGGATAGGAGAGTGGTCCGAAAAATGGCAAATGCCGTTTAACTTGGGTAAATGCTAGGTGATGCACATTGGCTACGCCAATCCCAAGTCGGACTACTCCATGTTGGGGAGTAATATCGAGGCGACTGATTTGGAAAAGGACTTGGGTATGCTAATTAGCAGCGACCTTAAGTTTACGAAACAGTGCGTAGGAGTGGAAAAGAAAGCCCAGAAGCTGGTGGGTTATATCAGGAGGCAATTTCAGTTTCAGAACAAGGAGATTGTGCTCTCTCTGTACAATTCTCTTGTTCGGCCGCACCTGGAGTATGCTGTGCAGTTCTGGTCGCCCACCCTCAGGAAAGATATTGAGAGGCTGGAGCGAGTGCAGGCGAGAGCCACAAAGTTAATCCCTTCCGTTAGGCATATGGGCTACAATCGACGCTTCCGCGCCCTGGACTTGTTTTCGCTGGAAACTCGGAGGCTGCGTAGTCAACTCATCGAGGTTTTTAAGTTCTTACGTGGGTTCAACGATGTCGATTTTAGAAGCATGTTTAGTTTAAATGATAACCCAACTCGCAACAATGGTTGGAAGTTGGATTTGAAACGGTTTATGACTACTCTGTGTGGGAATTACTGTACTTATAAGATCTGTGACACGTAGAACAATTTACCTTCAGAAGTTGTGAACAGTTCGTCTGTGGATCTTTTCAAGAAAAGGTTAGACCAAATCTTTCACACTATTTGAGTGCATAGAAAATTTTCCCTTGCACCCGTTGCCATTGGTACCTCCTCGGTATGGGCCGCAAGGCCTTTTGAGGTACTTCTTTTCCTTGTAACTCCTTGTAACTCTCTCTCTCTCTCTCTCTCTCTCATACACATTTATTTATTTTCCAAATATTTAGCAAAAAGGAGGTCATATTTATCCCATGTAATCATATACACTATGAAATAATTTGTAATATATTACTGACACGTAGAAGCTGACAGATGAGTTTCTTACGGTGTCATCAAAAACTTGACGTGAAATATTTGAATTTTACCTCAAATGTGGCATTTTAGTAAAACAACGCAGCCAAAGGAATTAAGTTTCTCGAAACGAAGTTTTATGTTCAGCTTTATATCGCTGAGCCCCTATATTGGATATGGGGACGATCGCTAGACGCGGGAGAAATACCGGGCATCCTGAAGAGCGCGAGCAGAGTTCCAATATATAAAGGAGAAGATCGATCCGAGGCCAAAAACTATAGGCTAGTGTCGCTTACATCTCATCTCACTAAAATATTTGAAAGAATAGTTGAGGCAAAATCTATGAACTTTGGGAAACTCAAAAAAAATTAAATGATAACCAACATGGATTTCGGTCAGGCAGATCATGCCTATCACAACTAATGGAACACTACAACATTATTGATGGACTTGAAAGTAATGAAAACTGTGATGTAATATACAGACTTTGCCAAAGCGTTCGACAAGCGTAACCATGGAATCATAATACATAAACTGAAATATATGGGAATAACAGGAAAAGTAGGGAAATGGATATATATATATACAGTATATATGATGAATAAAACCACGAAGGAAAGGAAACACAGAATGGTGCTCAAGCGCTTTCGTCTAATGACATCCTCAGGAACACTGAAGTACATAAAGAGTTGCAGCCTATATATAGATTACAGAAAAAAAAAAAATATATATATATATACAATAAACGGAGAAATAAAAATAAAAATTAAACATTAAAGGATTGTGGGAAGAGCATACAAATTTGTAAGGAAAAACTACCGATGTTTTAGCACTTTGCTCGAATCCAACACAAGATCAAATAAATTGTTTCCAACCAATGTCATAGTTAATTAAAAAAAAATAATAAATTGAAAAAAAAAAAATAAAAATAAAACTTATAAGAGGAGCATACAAATTCATATTGGAAATCTGCCCAGGTTTTAGCACTCTGCCCTTCTTGTCTAAGTTCGATGTATATAAAAATAAATTGAAAAATAAAAGTTATTAGAGTAGCATACAAGTTTATCAAAGGTTTAGCGTTCTACCTTTCTTATCTAAATCCGTTCTGAAGGAATTCAAAACAGGATCGAGTTGAAAAAGACCTTTGTTTATGTTGAAGTTATTTGTAAGTTGGATAATGGCAGACTCAAGAATATTTCTCTTAACAATGTTGCTAGAGTGAAACAAAACTGTAGCATTATTCCAATCAATACAGTGGGATAACTCTGACAAATGGACAAAAAGGGCACTGGACGACTGTCCTGTTCTAACGGAATATTGATGCTGTTTTATACGTGTGTGTAAATCCTTTCCCGTCTGACCTATGTAAAAGGAATCACATTGTTTACAACCAATTTTATAGATAATGCCTGAATTATTGGTAGAGCTATTTTTCACTATGATATTTTTCACGATATTGTTATATGAAAATACTACATTAATATCCAAAAGTTTAAGTACATTAGCAATGCCTAAAAAGACCGGGAAAAATGGAAGTACTAAAATATTCTTTGACAAAGTACGAGTGTTATTACTCACACGATAGAAAGTTCGTTTTGCCTTGTTGCGACAAGATTCCATAAACGCTGATGTATAACACAGATCACTTCCAATACCGTTGATTTTTTCCAATTCGACATAGATGTATTCCGGACTGGCGATCCTAAGGGCGCGGAGAAACAATGAAGAAAAAATGGCCTTCTTAGTCGGGGTGTCGTGTCCCGAGTAAAAGTGTACGTAGGACAAATTGTTTGTTTTTTCCGATAGATACTAAACTTAAAACCTGGGCTTTCCCTATGTACACGCACATCCAAAAACGGGATTGAGTTTTCTTGTTCCACTTCTAAAGTAAACTTAATGGAGGGGGACTTGATCATTTAACTGAAGGAGGAAGTCATCCAGGTCACGATTCATGGGCCAGATACACAAAATATCGTCGACGTACCGCAACCATGGGATGCCACCCCCCAGGATTCTCGGAATGTAAGTAATTTCGGAAAACTCCATATAAATATTGGAGAGGAGGGGCGACAAGCGGTTGCCCATGGTCATCCCAAAAACTTATTGATAATACTCGTTATTGAAAATGAATTTACAGTCTTTGATGCAAAGCTTAATAAGTTCCAAAACAATGTGTGCAGGTAGTGGCAGGTCATACTTATGTAATTCTCGGGAGAGAAAGTCAAGCATATCGTGAACACTGGTAGAGTTCACGACGGGCGCGGGAAGATTATTCCATTTATCAATTACTTTAAACGTAAAGAAGTTTTTAGTGATATTAGTAATGAAACGTCTGCCACGCAACTTAAATCTGTTATTACGATTATTGCTATCATCGAAAGTGAACAGTTTGTCAAAATTTACGTTATCGATGTTATTAACGATTTTGAAAACTTCAATAAGCTCCCCCTTAATCTCCTAGTTTCGAGTGAATGCAAGTCTAACTCTTTAATCCTATCTTCATTAGGCTTGTTGCGCAATGACGGAATTAGTTTCGTGGCACGAAGCTGAACCCTTTCTAACCTATCAATATCCTCAGGCAAATACGGGCACCAAAACTGAACCGCATATTCTAAATGAGGCCTGACTAGGGACTTGTAAAGGGGCAATATAATATTCTTCGATTTAAATTTGAAATTACGAGCTATGAATCCTAACATTCTATTAGCTTTTGCGCAAGACTCCAGGAACTGGTTCCTAACTTTTAAATCCGTAGATACGCGTACGCCTAAATCTACTTCCTCGTCAACGCTCGCTAACTCCCTATCATCCATCGTGTACATGTAATTATTGTTACGAGAACCTATATGCAAATCTTTGCATTTGTCTACGTTAGATTGCATCTGCCACTTATCCGTCCACTCCATAATCCTATTTACATCGTCTTGGAGCCTATTACTATCGTCCTCGTTAACAACCTTACCGCCTATTTTAGTATCGTCCGCGAATTTTGACACGTTACTAGTCAACCCTACATCTATGTCGTTAATGTAAATTACGAATAGCAATGGGCCTAACACTGAACCCTGTGGGACACCGCCACCTACATCCAACCACC
This sequence comes from Bathynomus jamesi, assembly GCA_023014485.1. Lineage (NCBI taxonomy): Eukaryota > Metazoa > Arthropoda > Malacostraca > Isopoda > Cirolanidae > Bathynomus > Bathynomus jamesi. The sequence continues at coordinate 183,743 of JAJOZX010007069.1, forward strand.
CCGATTCACTATCATTAACAACGACCCTCTGTCTCCTAGCACGAAGCCATTCCTCTAACCAGTTAGCTACCTGACCGCGTATACCGTGCGCTTTAACATTCGCAATTAATCTTCTATGCGGAACTGTATCGAACGCCTTTTTAAAATCTAATTAAATAACGTCAGCCGCTCTATGCCTATCGTATTCGCGCACTATTTCGTTATAAAATTCCAACAAATGAGTTAAACAAGATCTATGCCGTCGAAACCCATGCTGACAACTATTAAACAAATGGCGACTTTCTAAGTGATCGATGATACGATCCGTAACTATGGATTCCAAAAGTTTACCGACAATTGACGTTAAGTTAATGGGCCTATAATTGCTAGGTACTGTGCGGTCGCCTTTTTTAAAAATAGGCGTGACGTTAGCTAATTTGAGGTCTTCAGGAATAATCCCCGTTTCCAGTGACTGACTAAAAATCTTCGTTGAAGGGCCTACGATAACGTCTTTCAAATCTTTCAAATGTCTGGGATGAAGCGCATCAGGGCCTGGAGCCTTGCTAACTTTTAACCTATCGATATAATGCGTAATCTCACCCTCGTAAACAGTTATTTCATCCAAAATAGTCTTGTCCACGTCGGGGACATTATTTACGTCTTCTACGGTAAAAACTGTCGCAAACAAGTTATTGAAAATAACCGCCATCGCCTGAGCGTCGGTAGCCAAAGCGCCGTTAACGTCCACTAGAGGGCCTATGTTATCTTTTATCGGATTACGATTATTGACGGTCAAAAAACTTTTTCGGGTTATGTTTACTATCCGCAGCTACAAGTATCTCAAAATTATACTTAGCATTCCTTACATCTTTTAACCTGACGTCTAAGCTCGATATATCATTAAAGTTAGCTACCGTGCCATTGCGCTTACTAAGTATATACGCTCTGTTACGCTCGTTTATGAACTCGCCTATTTCCCTAGTCTACCACTTGGGCCTACCATGATTTCTAGCGCGCTTGGGCCTACGAGGAATAAACTCCCATTCGATATTCATAAAACTTTCTTTAAACGCCTCCCAATGCAAATTTGTATCATTACCCATAAATAAATTATTCCAGTCCACTACACTCATCCTATCCGCAAAACTATCAAAATTGGCCCTACGAAAATCAGGGACTTCTATTACGTTACTATCCTTAGTGTTTTCTATCAATAGCTTAAACCTAAGAATTTGATGATCACTACATCCTAAACTCTCGCCTACTTCTAAACCTTCGGCTATATTTTCGCCGTTCGTCGTCACCAAATCTAAAATATTATCATCGCGCGTTGGTTCGGTAACCATCCGTCATAAAAAATTATCTTCCATGAACTCAACCAGTCTCAAACCCTCCTCATTACCAGTAAAAGTCTCATAATTAACATTAGGGCAGTTAAAGTCTCTGACAATTATACTCTTCCGATTATACACTGATCTACAAATTTTGAAAAAGTTTGTGCTTCGGATTTTGGGGTGCTGAAAACGAATATGACCATAAAAACAGTTGCTTGGCTATAGTTTCCAAGAAAATTTAAGTTACACATTTTGCGTATATGTATACCATATATTAGTAACATACCTGTATAATGCAGTTACTTATATTGATTCAACCCGTCGCTTCTTTGCTTGTCTCTTGTATTCAACTTCTGGAGCATCTCTTGTTATTGTCCAGCAGTAGTCTGCTAACAATGATGGACTCCATTTCCCCTGGTAGCTTTTCTCCATCGCTGAGATATCCTGGAGGAAACGTTCACCATGTTCATCGCTGACTGTTCCGCAGCTGGCCGGAAAAAATTCCAGGTGCGAATGGAGGAAATGTATCTTTAAAGACATATTGCAGCCCATTTTTTGATAGGACAACAGCAGGTTTTCCACCAGCTCCCTGTAATTGTCAGCTTTGGTATTTCCAAGAAAATTGGTTGCTACTAACGGGAAAGCATTCCACGCTGTCTTCTCCTCACCACCTAGGATACGTTCGAACTCCTCATCTCTAAGAAGCTCGCGGATCTGTGGACCAACAAATACAACCTCCTTGATTTATGCTTCACTGAGGCTTGGGAATTTACCACCGAGGTACTTAAAAGCTGCCCCCGTTTTATCCATAGCCTTAACAAAATTTTTCATGACGCCCAGTTTGATGTGTAAGGGTGGTAACAAAATCTTGCTCGATTCTACAAGTGGAGGATACTGAACATTTTTTGTTGCAGGTTCCAATGAGTGTCGGAGTGGCCAATCCTTCTTGATGTAATGAGAAGTCCTAGCCCGACTATCCCATTCACACAGAAAACAGCAATACTTAGTATAACCCGGCTGCAGTCCAAGCACGATAGCAACAACTTTCAAGTCACCACAAACCTGCCACTGATGTTTGTCATAGTTTATGCAGTTCAAAAAGTTGCAATTTCATGTTGTCATATGTTTCCTTCATGTGGACTGCATGACCAACTGGAATTGATGGCAATACGTTACCAACATGCAACAAAACAGCTTTTAGACTCAACTTCGATGAATCAATGAACAGTCTCCACTCATCAGGATTGTGAATAATGTTGAGAGCTGCCATCACACCATCGATGTCGTTGCAAGCTACAAGGTCACCTTCCATGATGAAGAATGGGACAAAATCTCTTTGACGGTCACGAAACTTACACACTCTAACATTTTCAGCGAGGAGATTCCACTGCTGCAATCTGGAGCCCAACATCTCTGCCTTACTCTTTGGCAGTTCTAAATCTCTGATAAGGTCGTTTAATTCATTCTGAGCTATCATGTGCGGTTTAGAAGATGTCAAGTTATAAACAAATTCAGGGTCTTGTGAAGTTGAAGGCTCACAAGTTTCGCAAGTTCCTTCATTCTCCTCGTCCTCTAACTCCAGGGAGAATGAGTGTGGGGGTCAGGAACGGGTAGTCCTTCGCCGTGAGGTACCGGGCGTATAGCAGAGGGTATATTCGGATATTGTAAAATCCACTTTTTTTTCTTGCAAATACCTTTCTTGAATGGAGGCATCATGCAGAAGTAACAATTGCTGGCATGATCTGTTGGTTCCCTCCACACCATTGGCACTGCAAAAGGCATAGATTTCCTTTTCCGATTCAACCACTGGCGAAGGTTTGTTGCACAAGTATTGCAGCATATGTGTGGGGCCCAGCTCTTGTCCTGATCTCCAATCTTACAGCCAAAATAAAGGTGATAGGCTTTCCTAATCACGGCGGTTATAGCACGCTTTTGTGATGCAAAAGCCAATTCTCCACAAACATAACAGAAGTTATCTACACTGTTCACGCAATTACGAGGCATCTTTGTGCAAACACTAAAAAGAGTTTGACAAGGGTGCACTGTATGACTTCCACGAATGAACTGATGCTGTGGCGTAATATGTAGACGCCTGTGACACATCGACGCCTTGACTCTACTGCGCATGCGCGTAGTTATATTTTTTTATTTTAATAAATTAATGTAATTACATTGCATTTTAATAATTTTAAATTAGGTAAGGTTAAGTTAGGTTAGTATTCCATTTATATTAATATCAAAAACATTATGGGAAGCAATTTGTTAAAATTATCCAATCTATTTTTTAATAAATAATTTACAAATATATAATGTAATAGATAAATTTAAAATTACATTTTATTGTATATATATGTATATATTTACATTAATTTATTAAAATAAAAAATATAACTACGCGCATGCGCAGAGTCAATGCGTCGATGTGTCACAGGCGTCTACATATTACGCGACAGATGCAGTCCAGTTAGTAGCGTGCAGGGTTGTCTGATATCTTTATAAATAGAGCCAATTGGCAATTTTAGGCATCATTTTCGTATTCAGTGACCCAAAATTAGTAAAGATTGACTACTTTTATTTCCGAAGCATTTTGGCTGTAGACCAGTGTTATCAATAAAGTTACCAAGAAGTGTGTAAAATCTAGTATCGGTATCGAGGTGTTGAACGGGAGGTCTATAAAAACAAAATTAAAACTAATACTACGCGCCCTAACTTCAACGCATATCGCATTAATTGCTGCCGGAAAATCTATCTTAACCTCGATAGCCCTAAGGGAATTACGAATGTACAGCAAAACGCCGCCACCAATCCTATTTAACCTATCATTAGTAAAGAGTTTAAATCCCGGTATATCAAGTTCCCCCAACAAGTCTCGAGTCACGGTATTTAACCACGTTTCAGTGATAGCAACTATATCGTAGTTGTCGGAATAAATTATCGCCTTAAATTCGTTTAATTTATTTCTAATACTACGCGCGTTACAATAAAAGACGTTTAAGTTATTTTTTACGACGGGTCGGCGTTTTAAACTATTTTTCACGTCGGACCCGCGTTTCCAGGACCCACAACGTTTAAAGAAGGCTTCGACCTATACAGCTTTCGAACGTTTTTGTCAATTAACCTACCTAGCCTAGCATTACCTATTTCATTAAAATGCACCCCATTTTTTAAAAAGGCTAGGATCACTGAATTCTGACCACAGCTTTACGAAGGGTACATTTTCCTCAGCACAAATCTCTTCTAATTTAGTTTTCAAAAATATTGTTTTAGAGTTTATCCTAAAATTTAAACCGTGCCTAGGGGTAATACCTAGAACTAAAGACTTATCTGACCTCGCCTTCAGGGACCTAATTAACCCCCTATATCTCTCCAAAAGGCCAGGCACTCTCGTATAGGGCCTATACGAGTCGTTGCCCCTTACCATCGTCACAAACATCGAGTGACGGGAGGCAACATCAATCCTATCCACTTCGTCTCTAATTCTGTCAACCCTGGCCCCTGGGAGACAGACCCTCCTCCTCTTGGTTGGATTCCGTTCAACGAACTCTGTGTCCATATGGCGCAATAAAGAGTCCTCAATTAAAATAGTTTCCCCCTCGTTCACGTCCCAATCCAAATGAGCGAAAGGGTTCGAAACCTCGATAGGGAGGGGGATTCCTATCGCCTAACGTACGCGGCCTAGCTCCACCCTTTACTTCTCTAAATCCCTCCCCATCTACTAATCTCAGACCAACCTTAACTCCTTCCTCAACTCTATCCAACCTTCTCGATAAGCTACCTAAACTAGAAACTAGGTTACGCACCTCACCCTTCAAATTACTAACGTCTTCAACGTTAGTATTGGTTCGGCTTTCGTCAAATAGCCCTACCCCTGCCCTCATCAAGCGTTGCAAGGCTTTCCGTTACCTTACGTACACTACGTTTTGTGTCAACTATTTCCTCCCCTAAATCGCAAATAATACAAACCGATCTCTCGGGAATCGCCATAGGACCGCCGCGCCGTTATAATCCTTAAAATCCGTATACCACCGATTTACCCCACACTTAACACACGACGCTTTCTGCGACGGCATCGCGCAAGTTAAATTACTTTATAACTGTCACAAGTTTAAGTTAAATTAAGAAGGCACGCTATGAAAACTTCTAGATCGCTAAAAACCACTAATATTCAATTACTTAACAATAACAATGTGAATATAAACGCAAGTATATAAAGTCAGAACTTTCCAAAAGTAAAGTTATTGGCAATATCCAAAAGTAGAAGCAATATCAGAGAGCTCAGAAAATGCATCCGCTCAGTACGGAGTCTGGCTGACGAATGATCGGAGTCTGGCTGGCGAATGATGAGTCTGACTGACGAATCCTGACATATACTCAGTATTAAACCAACTCTCAACGGCTATAGTTCTGCCTTTAACTTAAACAGCCAAATAAACTGTCATATCCTACCACTGAGAAAAGATTCATCATCGCTCCGTCTGGCTCCAACTCTTCTAATATGGACTCCTTCCAACAACCATTCATTCCCAACCATCTGTTCAATTAGTCCCCTTACCCCGACAATAAGAACCTGGTAACACTCCTCTCAATTTTCTTCACTTTTTACTTTATATTTGACGACTGATCACTCTTCTATATTTCATAATATTTTATTTTTAATTTTAATAACTTAAACACCATTAATATCACACTTTTATTTAAATATATTGTATAAGTTTCCGTTCATTATATTTATTAATTTTTTTATCTGCTTTTATAATTTTAGCACTGATGATGGAAAATGAAAATTTCCGAAACGTTTGTAAATGAACATGTACCATATCTTCGTCCTCCTATTCCCCTATATATATGTTTGCTTATATATATAATATATATATATATATATATATATATATATATATATTTATATATATATATATTATATATCTATAATTTCCTTAGTGAGCAGCGCAAGTCGTTACAGTTCAAGGAATATCTTCATCAGAATCAGAGGTCCTCAGCTCACTACCACAAAGAACAGTATTAGCGCCACTACTCTTCATAATCATGTGCTAACCGACATAGATGAGGACGTTACCAGAGATAGCACAGTAACATCCTTTGCCGATGACACCAAGATCAGTAGAAAAATAAGAAACCCACAGGATATAGGACATCTACAAACAGACATGAACAGAATCTACAAGAGGACGGAAGACAACAATATGAAGTTCAACACTGAGAAATTTCAACTGTTACGGTACGGAAAAAGGAAGGACATAAAATCCATGGAATACTGTATCCCAAATGGACAGGAAATTCAGAGAAATTCTAAAGCAAAAGATTTAGGAGTTGTAATGACTGATGATGGGGGGGGGGGCGACAAGCTTGACCTTCGTGAAATGAGGAATCATCGCACGGAACATTTGAAAGGTTGAAAGGAAAGGCATATATGACTTTCACACTTAAAGACGTGATATGAATGATGGAAACCCACAAAGAAAAGGAAAAAATTATTCTAAGGGTTTTCGTGTATTCAGCAAGTAGTATGTTAGCATGCATGCATGCAATATGATCAATATTGATTGTACCAAGAGTGCCAGTGCCATACAAGATTGCCAGAGACCTGCAACACTCCCAAGGGGGAGAGTGGTATACAGAAAAGGGGGAGAAGGGAGATAAGCAGGAAGAGGGTGGAGGATATGCAAAGGATATATATATATATATATATATAATATATATATGAATTGTATTTTTGCATGTGTGTGTATATGTATTTATGTATCTATAAAAAATAAACCAAAACTTCTTTATTAAGGGCATAGCTTGAGAAGAAACCTCCATCCGCTGGAGCGTCTTGGAACAGAGTGGGATCATCCCTGACCACTGAATGGCTTTGCAAGCCGTTGGCAGACGGTCGTGCTGGCTGGACGTCTAAGCCATCTTATATATATATACACTAGGCCGGGTCGAAATTTTATATTGAAGAGGTACAGATTGTGAGGAGTTTGAATGGAACACAGGGACCCCCTCATAAATTATTTTCGATGTTTAAAGCCTCCTACACCCGGCACAATTTTTCACTTTTTGACCTATATTGAAGAATATTCCATTTATACGAGACTTACTCTACATTCAGGTTTTTTGATGACATAAATCTTTATTAACATATAATATTTTATTTAATAATGTACAGTAATAGGAAAATTAATTAAATACAACACTATATTTAGAAGGAAAGATTAGAGGCATAATAAATGTGCTAAAATTCAATTCACTTTTTCATTGTTCTTTATCACATGAAAAGGGAAGAAATTTTCAATATCATTAGGAATTTTTGTTTCATATGTTTCTTACTCATTCCACTGGGCCTTCCATTCAAACTTGGGCAGTTTTCGCCTTGATTCTAATGAGTTTAAGATAAACTTTTGTTTGTCATATCCTATTCTTTCCTGACATGCATTTGTTACTAGGTTCACTGCCCTTTCCACACTTTGACTGTGGCATGGAAAAGAAGTTATCTCCAGTGGCTTACATCGAGCCTGTAGTAGCTCATCGGCGCTAAAATTGTTTAGCAGCGGTGGAGTAAAGATCTCTTTTTGCCAATCGATCGTCTCGGTGTTGTTAGTAGATTGGAAATTGAGGGTTCGAGGCAACTCAAAGTTTCTGGTACCTGAAAATCCTGTTCTTGAAAGGATGATTTTCTGAATAGCTTGCTCCCTAATTTTTAGTCTCTTGTCAGTTACCATTGATATGAGTATATTTTCTGGGTGGGCAAAGTAGGCGTTATTCTTTAATACTGGTTCTATGATTGATCTGTATTGTTCATCTAAATTTCGAAGCAAGCACAGTAAATGCCAAAAGTTACATATATGCACCATCAGTTGCATTAGGATGAGATTTTATCCAAACCCACTCTGGAGCATAGAACTGCATAATAATCTTGACTATATCTTGAAGGTTTTTATCGGGATTTGGCGTTGAGATATATAATCGAAGGACCCTGTTGGCTAGAGTTAGCCAGCGAGCATGGCGAAGGGTACCTGGGGATTGAGTGGACAGATCTTGAGAAGTGTCTCCAGTTTGCACTGCCAGACACATATCATAGAGATATCTTTGATCACTGCTTAGCTCCTTCACAATATTTGCTGGAATTTTTAATGTTCCCTTTACGCGAGAATATTTGACTACCTCCAATTTTGGTTAAATCTATTTCAGTTTATCCCAGTTGAACCACAAAAGTATTGGACCTGTTGTTGTTTTACCATTAATGGCTTTGTAGACGTGCATAAAAGGCAGCTCATTCAAATGCAAGAGGCACACCAACCACTGCACTAGTCTGTTAAGATGAATTTCAACCAGTTTTATGGCTCCACCAATTTTTCCTGTATTTATAGGAGTACCATCACACAGTAAAGCTTTGATAGTATCTGTGCTGTTCGAGTCTGTAATAATAGTTACCAACTCTTTTGCTATGCAGCGAGCAGTTCCATTATCTGGTGTGACATGGTCTACATCAGTGATGCACAAACCCTGGCCCGCGGGCCAAATGTGTCCCCCACGGGTATTTTCAGTGGCCCCACGGGTCTTTTCAATTCAATGAAAAAGTTAGAATATAAAAGTGACCCAATTTATGACTTAGATGGAAAGTAAGTAGGCTAATACATTTAGTTATTTTCTTCGCTTGGCCCTCACATCAAAAAAGTTTGTGCACCACTGGTCTACATAGATGCTTCCAGGTTCTTTCACAATAACATAGTGTTCTTCTTTTATCTTTCCACTTTTAGTTAATGTGTTATCTTTCCTTCCATCAAATCCAAGGCACTCCATTTTCAGGTTTTCGGATTTAGACCTAAAAGTATTTGTTTCACCCCACCCATACGATTTCTTTCTCTTTCTAATTTCTTTCTGTCAAGCACGTTCGTGTGGTTAAGGATCCCCATATCTTTTAAAGCTGCATTGACTATTGCATCTGCAGCTCAACAACTTACACGATAACAAATTTTATAGGAGTGCCTGTTCTGAATATTCTCAGTCAATTCTAAATCGGCCTCATAATCTACATCCTGACTCTCTGAATCTACTTCCATGTTTTCTTCGGTATTTTCTATAAATTCCGATGGTAAAACATTGGTGGCTTTAGTCATTTCTTCTTGTGCATTTAGTTGACGGTTTTGTGCTTCTTGGGCTCTTGCTAAAGATCTCTTCTTTGTTGAACTACTATGCGATTAACTGGTCCTAACTGATTTTTTCTTTGTTTTTGATCCACAAAAGACTCCCATTCTGCCATTGGTATTTTATCCTGACACCTGCAAGATTTCCTATCAATTCCCTTATCATCGCATTCACAAGAAGATATAGCAAACATTTCATCATACTGAGCTACTTTTAAGGCAAAACTTTCATTTCTTCGATGTAACGGCACCTTGTCCAATTTTGAGGCTTCTTCTATTAGTCGACTGACTTTAAGATAGATACCTTTGGTGTTAATCGTAGGAAAAGAAAATTTCATCCGTCTTCAATATCTTTTACAACAACCTTGTAACAATCATTAGCAGTTGCTGATCCTTTTGATTAAGTTTCTTCACGACGGCACACAAAAAGGTAGTATCTCACAACATCTGCTTTTGAAGGAGTCATGGCTGCTGGGAATTCCGTAGGATATCCAAAGGCTGCATTTGAAGACTTGCATCTAATAGTCATAATTTATATTCAGAAGTAAAATCAAATTATATGTTATTTATAATTTATGGTAATTCAAATTATAATTAAAGCAAATGCAAATTATTTCTATTTGCATTAAACAAATGCAAATATGAAGGTAAAATAGGGAGGAGGGGCATGTGATAGGGGTAGTAGGGTAGCACATGCTGGATTTTTTAATATTTTGTTAAAGTGATAAAAAAACCCTCACATAGTGCACTTTTTAAGAAATAATATTTTTACCCATTTAAATATATGCAAATATGAGGGTAAAAACGGGGGAGGGGTATGTGCTAGGGGTAGAAGGGGTATCACATGCTTGATATTTTAATATTTTGTTAAGATGATAAAATGAAACTTCGCACATAGTGTAGTTTTTAAGAAACAAAAAAATTTCCCATTTTCTACCCGGCCTATTTTATACACCTTTCCTGTCAACCTTTCAAATGTTCCGTGCGATGATTCCTCATATCACGAAGGTCAAGCTTGTCCCCTCCTCTCGAGTTGGCCTGGTGAAGTAGTGAGTTGGATTCTTGCGCTCTCCACCTCACATAGCCAGGTACGCCCGGCTCATCGGGGATTGTTCTGAGCCAGGCGTCTAGTCTTCTTTTGAAGATTTCCACTGCAACTCCCTTCGTGTTTCTTAGGTCTTTGGGCAACTGATTAAACAGTTTTGGTCCTCTCACTACAAAACTATTTTCTTTCAGGGTTAAGGATGTTCCCTGTCTCGCCTTCAATTTGGGAATACGACACAGTCTACCGCTTCTACTTTCCATCGTTGTTTGGGGAGTTATGGGATTCAGAGTAAGATTAGGGACTAGTTTCTCCATTATTTTCCAAGTGTAAATAATGGTGTATCTCTCTCTTCTCCTTTCCAGTGAATATAGGTCTAGTTCTCGTAACCTTTCCCAGTAATTTAGTTCTTTGCACCCATTGATCTTGGCTGTGAAGCTTCTTTGGATCCCCTCCAGCTGTCTAATGTCTTCTTTTTTATATGGGGAATGTTAGGACCGAGCAGTATTCAATTTGGGTATATCAGGGTTTTCAGTAGAGGAATCATTACATTCCTATCCCTTCGTTTAAAGGTTCTCAATATCTGACCCGTTATTCTCTTTGCTCTGTTTACTGCTATCTTATTTTGTGTTTCAAATTTCGCATCATCTGTCATTACAACCCCTAAATCTTTTGCTCTGGAATTTCTCTGAATTTCCTGTCCATTTGGGGTATAATATTCCATGGACTTTAGGTCTTCTCTTTTTCCGTACCGTAATAGCTGAAATTTCTCGGTGTTAAACTTCATATTGTTGTCTTCAGTCCACTTGTAGATTTTGTTTATGTCGGTTTGTAGAGATCCTATGTCTTCTGGGTTTCTTATTTTTCTACTGATCTTTGTGTCATCCGCAAAGGATGTTACTGTGCTGTCTCTGGTAACGTCCTCATCTATGTCAGTTAGCATGATTATGAAGAGTAGTGGAGCTAATACTGTTCCTTGTGGTACTGAGCTGAGGACCTCTGATTCTGATGAAGATACTCCTTGTACTGTAACGACTTGCCTCCGCTCACTAAGGAAATTATATATCCATTTCCCTACTTTTCCTGTTATTCCCATATATTTCAGTTTATGTATTATGATTCCGTGGTCACACTTGTCGAACGCTTTAGCAAAGTCTGTGTATAGTACATCATAGTTTTCATTACTTTCAAGTGAATCAATAATGTTGTTGTAGTGTTCCATTAGTTGTGATAGGCATGATCTGCCTGATCGAAACCCGTGTTGGTTATCATTGAATTTTTTCTGAGTTTCCAAAAAGTCATAGATTTTCTGTCTAACTATTCTTTCAAATATTTTAGTGAGATGAGATGTAAGCGACACTGGCCTATAGTTTTTGGCCTCGGATCGATCTCCTCCTTTATATATTGGGACTATGTTCGCGCTCTTCAGGATGCCCGGTATTTCTCCCGTGTCTAATGATCGTCTCCATATCCAGTATAGGGGCTCAGCGATTGCATTCTTGCAGTTTTTGATCAGTGTGGCATTCCATTTATCCGGTCCTGCCGCTGAGTGTGTTTTTAGTTTCCCTATGGCTTGTGTAATATCATCCGTCGTAAAGTCGAAATCCGTTATACTTTCCCCTTGTGGTTCTTCTTCAAAGAACGCGTTTCTATCGCATATCAATTTGTCAGTTTTTGGGATACTGAAAGATGATTCATACTGAGCTTTTAATATTTCAGATACTTCTGTTAGATCATCAGATAAATCACTGTTCTCATTTTTTAAAGGTCCGATAGTCGCTTGGTTTTTCGACTTTCTTTTTGCGAAATTATAGAAGTACTTTGAGTTACCTTTATCGCTTCTATAGCGTCATCTTTCTTTTTCTGTATGCTTCTCGATTTGTTCCTGTATGACGACATCGATACTTTGTAGTTTATCATTTAATATTTTTCTGATGTTGTTATCTTTACAATTACTTAATTTTGCAGTCACTCTTTTTCTCTTTCGGAACAATGCCCTCTTTTGTCTTTCGAACCTGCTTCTCTTTCCTCTTTGTTGTATCTTTGGGACATGTTTTTCCACAATTTCTAACGTCTTCTCCTCTAACGTCATTAGCATCTCTTCCGTTGTCTTGGCCTCGAAAATGGTTTTCCAATCTATTACTTCCATGCTGGATGTCACATCTTCCCAGTTTATAGCTTTGGAGTGAAAATTAAAAATTTCGAATTTGCTTCTTTCTGTTGTGCGTTCTTTCCTTTCCTGTTGCCTTTATATTAGTTGTTATTTCAATGATTGTGGTCTGATATCATAGTTGGGGATATTCTACATTATCAATTAGATTACTGTTGTTTGTGAATACCAAATCTAGGCAGTTGTTTTTGTTTTTCTTGTGTTTTCTGTTATTTCTTGCGTTAACATAAATTCATCAGCTAAAGCTAGTAGCATTTTTACCTGCTCCTGGTCTTCTCGTGTGCCCCCCTTGTCCTGGTGTATACATATATTTTTTCCTATCCTTTTATATTTCATGAATGGGAAATTAAAATCACCACAGAGAAAAATATTTGGGGTTGGAGAGTGTAGATCTTTTACTAAGTTTCTTACCTCTGTAATGGAATCTGAAAATTTTGAGGTTGGCGTGTTTGGGGGTCTGTACATTACAATTAGTACCATATTTAATTTTTCAATTTTTGCTGCTACACATTCTACGTAGTTGTTTGAGGTACTTATAGCCATTTCTGCTATGTGCCTTTCGCGTGTGTAAATAGCACATCCTCCTTTACGTCTCACTGTTCTGTCGGCTCGGAGGATGTTATAGTTGTCAATTTGTATTTCTTTTTTGTCAATACAGGACTCACAATTTTCACAGTTCGCCTGGCAGTCCTTTAGATGAGTTTCCGTGAGGCATGCAAAGTCTGCTCCGGCTTCTTGCATGAGTCCTTTCAGGTATGCAACTTTGTTCGTGGACTGGTTTGATTTAAGGCCCTGTATGTTGGCTAGGATTATTTTTATTTTTTCTCTTTTTTTTCGCATACAGGTGGTTCCGCTTTGTTTTCCAATGGGGGTGCCGGTTTCGTTGCCTTGTGGTCCTCCGAGAATTTACCTCTTTTTATCTTTGTCGGTACCTGTTGTCCCGATAACGCATGAAGTGTCTTTGTTCGTACCTTCTGTCCGGCTCTCGGATTTCTATATTTATATTTGTCAGCTGGTTTTGTAATTGCTGGAGAGTATTTAGCAGCTGAAATGTGTTGGCTGCGTCTAAAAAATTCCACTCTTCTTTGATGTTCGTTTTTTCTGTTCCCTCGTTGCGTTCCTTTGAGGGTGGTGGTATCGGCATTTTTTTTCGTATTTGCAACTCCCATATCTTTCATAAGTGTTGCAGACCGTAAGATGGTGGAACATGCATTTCTTATCAAACTTGCAGTATCCACTTGTGTAATGCATTTTGCATAATGTGGGATGTGCATATATGCATTGCCCATCCCGATATCTGCAGTTTCCTTTCGCGTAGTATTTGCATACGATATTTTCTACGCTTCTGCTTTCTTTCTTATTATTTTCCAAGTTCTTAGTTTTGGCATTATCATTATTTTTCTTTGGCTGTTTATTTTCTACGTTTTTAGTTATCTTTTTATCATTTCGCTCGTTGGACCGTTTGTCTACTTCGCCACTTTTACTTATTTCTTTCCTTTCATCTATGTCTTCCTTCCGTATTATATTGTTTATATCGTTATTTGTTATTAAATTGTTGTTCGTTATTATGCTGTTAATCGTTATTTCGTCTTCTCTCTCATCCACCCTGTTTTTCGTTGGGACCATTTCGGACACATGCGTCCCCATTATTTCATTCTTTTTTGTAACTTTCGAGTCTGCTATCTCCATTTCTTTAAAGACCGCGAAAGAATTTACGGTCTGTGTACATGCGCCACATAGAAATTTGATCCCCACGACTTGTTTCGCGTTCGAGACAAGAGTTATTTCCCGATCATTCCAATTCATACAGTTAAAGTCGTTTAATCGTTGGCAGAAATCACACCTAATCGCTAGGCTTTCCGTTGTTACTAAATTGCACAAATTACAGATTAAGTGAGAATTTGGATCCATATCCATGCTATTCCTTAATTAGCGTAAGAAGAAATACCCCAACAAATTCTTTATTTATTTTTATTCCTGTTTCTTTCCTTTCGATGGTCGAGGGTATTTCGAGGGTTTTCTGACCTTTGCGTTTTATGACCTTTTTCCTTCTTTGTTTCAAACTTTCTCGAATGCCAACCGTATTTCGTTTTGAATATATACGTTAAAATTAGGGATAAATTATCATATTATGTAAACTGTATTGCACTTTCTTAAGTTTAATGAATTTCACTTTATAATTTATATGCATGGATTCACTGATACTTTATTCACTTTCGCGTGCAAACAGAATAAACCGCCGAGTAGATTATTCCCTTCTAATTTGGGTGTTAGATAGAGAGAGCAAAACAACACGTCCATTCACCACAGGGTATATATATATATATATATAATATATAAGCAAACAACCACAGGGAAAAGGAAAAGGAAACAGAAAGTCCGAGCGCTTTCGTGATATATTCACATCCTCAAGGAGAAACAAAAAATAGGCATAGTTTACAAAGTAAATGAGTTAAATACACAAGCAAAAAAATATTCCCAATTGGCAACTCAAATTAAAGACCATAAAACCCTCTAAAGATTTTTTCAATAGATAACCTAATCTGTAGGCTACTAAATTACTGAATATAAAAGAACTATATAGATGAAATTAGACAAAAAACCAGTACAGAAAACAAAAATTATTATAACAGTTATTAGAACTAGTATTTAATTAAAGCAGGCAATTAACTGGCAAGAATTTAACGAAAACAAAGGGAATGGTGCCATCGTCTTACAGAATATTCCAAAATTTCCACAAACAGTCTGAAAGAAATTGTTTTCCCAATAGCCAACCAGTTGAAAAGTCCAATAAACCACCAAGAACACAAAGATTATACACGAAAGAAATATTACAATTAAAATGGACACATAATAATGTTAACAGTTTTTAAAATAATATTTATTTAACCAAGGCAAAGCGTTAAGGGGCAAGAATGCGGTCAAGTAAACAATAGGCCCTTCGCCAACTTTCTAACAATGCACGAGTCTAATTTATACAACCCAGGGCTAATATTAAGGACCAAGTCCGCATTATTCTTGATCACACTTGATTCAAGTATATTTATGCTAACAATAGATTTACTAAACCTTAATTTGGAAGCATTTTTCAAGTCAATGAGATGATTAGTATCTCTTACGTGAATGAAAATGGCGTTAGATTCCTGGCCACTTCTTATACGGTATTGATGCTGCTTAATACGTAACTCAAGGGTCTTACCAGTTTGGCCAATGTAATGTAATGTTATTTTGTGATTTTAGTGCATATATATATATATATAATATATTATATATATATGATTAAAACCACGAAGGAAAGGAAACACAAAAAGGTGCTCAAGCGCTTTCGTCTAATGACATCCTCAGGAACACTGAAGTACAAAAAAGGTTACGGCCTATATATAGGTTACAGAAAAAAAAAAAAATAAATAAATAACATACATACACACAAACATATATATATATATATATATATATATATATATATATATATATATATATATATATATACATACATATCTACACACACACACACATATATATATATATATATATATATATATATATATATATATATATATATATATGCAATAAACAGAGAAGTAAAAATAAAAATTAAAAATTAAAGGATTAACAAAGAGGCATACAGATTTGTAAAGAAAAATATCGATTTTTAGCACAAGATCAAATGAATTATAAAAATACAAATTTCTACTGGAAATCTGCCCGGGTTTTAACACTGCCTTTTATAGTCAAGTTTCGATATATATAAAAATAAAATGAAGATTAAAAGTTAATAAAGTAGCATACAAGTTTACCAAAGATTTAGCGTCCTACCCTTTTTATCTAAATCTGTTTTGAAGGAATTCAAAACAACAGGATCGAGTTGAAAAAGACCTTTGCTTATATTGAAGTTATTTGAAAGTTGGATAATGGCAGACTCAAGAATATTTCTATTAACAATGTTGCTAGAGTGAAATAAAACTGAAGCATTATTCCAATCAATACAGTGGGATAACTCTGACAAATGGACAAAAAGATCACTGGACAACTGTCCTGTTCTAACGGAATATTGATGCTGTTTTATACGTGTGTGCAAATCCTTTCCCGTCTGACCTATGTAAAAGGAATCACATTGTTTACACCCAATTTTATAGATAATGCCTGAATTATTGGTAGGGCTATTTTTTACTATGATATTTTTTACAATATTGTTATATGAAAATACTACATTAATATCCAAAAGTTTAAGTACATTAGCAATGCCTAAAAAGCCCGGGAAAAATGGAAGTACTAAAATATTTTTTGACAAAGTACGAGTGTTATTATTGACACGATAGAAAGTTCGTTTTGCCTTGTTGAGACAAGATTCCATAAACGCAGATGGATAACACAGATCACTTCCAATACCGTTGATTTTTTCCAATTGGCATCGATGTATTCCGGACTGGCGATCCTAAGGGCGCGGAGAAACATTGATGAAAAAATGGCCTTCTTAGTGGGGGTGTCATGTCCCGAGTAAAAGTGTACGTAGGACAAATTGTTTGTTGTTTTCCGATAGATACTAAACTTAAAACCTGGGCTTTCCCTATGTACACGCACATCCAAAAATGGGATTGAATTGTCTTGTTCCACTTCTAAAGTAAACTTAATGGAGGGGACTTGATCATTTAACTGAAGGAGGAAGTTATCCAGGTCACGATTCATGGGCCAGATACACAAAATATCGTCGACGTACTGCAACCAAGGGATGCCAACCCCCAGGATTCTCGGAATGTAAGTAATTTCGAAAACCTCCATATAAATATTGGAGAGGAGGGGCGATAAGGGGTTGCCATGGCCATCCCAAACACTTGTTGATAATACTCGTTATTGAAAGTGAATTTACAGTCTTGATGCAAAGCTTAATAAGTTCCAAAACAATGTGTGAAGGTAGTGGCAGGTCATACTTATGTAATTCTTGGGAGAGAAAGTCAAGCATATCATCAATCGGCACTTTTGTAAACAATGAACAAACGTCAAAACTGATCAATCTATCGTTAGTTTCAGTACGTGCATTATTCAATTTTTCAGTAAGATCCATGGAATTTTTTACATGTGAATCAGAGATAGTTCCGAGAATGGGGGACAAGACTTTGACAAGCCATTTGGAGAGTTTATAAGTAATAGAGCCCACCGAGCTAATAATAGGGCGCATAGGGTTGCCAGGTTTGTGGGTTTTAATAAGACCGTAAAGGTAGGGCAGAGAAGGTGAAGTGGACATGAAAACCGGAATCAACCTTTGTTTGATGAAATTTACAACGAGTTGCGTCGGAGAACTACTTCACTTCGTAACATTTTGGATCGGAAAATTAAAAGTCTCATTCGAAATAGTCAGTGGAGTAAAAAAGCAAGCTCAAAGTGTGTTTTGAACCTTTCTTCGAAAAACATTAGTGACGATGCAAAAGGTGCCCTTGGATATGGTATGTCCTTTTTTATTGTTAAAAAACCTTCGGCTTTACAAATTTGTTACAGTCTCGCGTGTTTTGAAAAACAGTGTAATCTCCCTCAGTATTTGTTTAACATAGTTAAAGGCCTCGGTTATAGTGCGGCGAATGGTAATTACGAAGATAACTTTCCTAAACGTTTTCGCGATGGCCTCTCACAATTAAAAAAAGATGGGGAGCTCCATATTACTAAAGCAGACAAGGCTAACACCATAGTTATTATGGACAAAGTGGACTACATCGGAAAGATGAACGAGCTTCTCCAGGACCCCGCCACATAGAGCAAACTTAGGAAGAACCCGCAGGATGACGTCATCATCATTTAATAGTGGCTTGAAACGCATTCTCAAAGATCATAAGGACTTAATTCCGCTTTTCATGTCCACTTCACCTTCTCTGCCCTACCTTTACGGTCTTATAAAAAACCACAAACCTGGCAACCCTATGCGCCCTATTATTAGCTCGGTGGGCTCTATTACTTATAATCTCTCCAAATGGCTTGTCAAGGTCTTGTCCCCCATTCTCGGAACTATCTCTAATTCACATGTAAAAAATTCCATGGATCTTACTGAAAAATTGAATAATGCACGTACTGAAACTAACGATAGATTGATCAGTTTTGACGTTTGCTCATTGTTTACAAAAGTGCCGATTGATGATATGCTTGACTTTCTCTCCCAAGAATTACATAAGTATGACCTGCCACTACCTTCACACATTGTTTTGGAACTTATTAAGCTTTGCATCAAAGACTAAATTCACTTTCAATAACGAGTATTATCAACAAGTGTTTGGGATGGCCATGGGCAACCCCTTATCGCCCCTCCTCTCCAATATTTATATGGAGGTTTTCGAAATTACTTACATTCCGAGAATCCTGGGGGTTGGCATCCCTTGGTTGCGGTACGTCGACGATATTTTGTGTATCTGGCCCATGAATCGTGACCTGGATAACTTCCTCCTTCAGTTAAATGATCAAGTCCCCTCCATTAAGTTTACTTTAGAAGTGGAACAAGACAATTCAATCCCATTTTTGGATGTGCGTGTACATAGGGAAAGCCCAGGTTTTAAGTTTAGTATCTATCGGAAAACAACAAACAATTTGTCCTACGTACACTTTTACTCGGGACATGACACCCCCACTAAGAAGGCCATTTTTTCATCAATGTTTCTCCGCGCCCTTAGGATCGCCAGTCCGGAATACATCGATGCCGAATTGGAAAAATCAACGGTATTGGAAGTGATCTGTGTTATCCATCTGCGTTTATGGAATCTTGTCTCAACAAGGCAAAACGAACTTTCTATCGTGTCAATAATAACACTCGTACTTTGTCAAAAAATATTTTAGTACTTCCATTTTTCCAGGGCTTTTTAGGCATTGCTAATGTACTTAAATTTTTTGGATATTAATGTAGTATTTTCATATAACAATATTGTGAAAAATATCAGTAAAAAATAGCCCTACCAATAATTCAGGCATTATCTATAAAATTGGGTGTAAACAATGTGATTCCTTTTACATAGGTCAGACGGGAAAGGATTTGCACACACGTATAAAACAGCATCAATATTCCGTTAGAACAGGACAGTTGTCCAGTGCTCTTTTTGTCCATTTGTCAGAGTTATCCCACTGTATTGATTGGAATAATGCTTCAGTTTTTTTTCACTCTAGCAACATTGTTAATAGAAATATTCTTGAGTCTGCCATTATCCAACTTTCAAATAACTTCAATATAAGCAAAGGTCTTTTTCAACTCGATCCTGTTGTTTTGAATTCCTTCAAAACAGATTTAGATAAAAAGGGTAGGACGCTAAATCTTGGTAAACTTGTATGCTACTTTATTGACTTTTAATCTTCATTTATTTTGTGTTTCCTTTCCTTCGTGGTTTTATTCATCATAAATATTTTTCACGTGTTACTTTCGTGAAATAATTTTCATATATATATATATATATATATATATATATATATATATATATATATAATATATATATGTATATATATATATATATATATATATATATATATATATATAATATATAATATATATATATATATATATTATATATATATAGTATATTATATATATATGTATATATATATATATATATGTATATTATATATATATATATATATATATATATATATATATATATATATATATATATATATATGTATATATATATATATATATATATATATATATATATATATATATATATATATATATATATATATATATAATATACATATAATTATATATAATATACATATATATATATAATATACATATATATTAGGGTGTTTCATACCTATAGGGTAAAATAAAAATGAGCTTGGAGTTTTAATCCACACGTTTCTCCGTATTCTAAAGAACAAGAAAACACGTTTGTGCAAGTTTGAGCCAGATCGCGCTGCATTTAGAGGTCCCCAACTTTGACGACTTTTTGTCAGTTCATTTCTCGCCTGCCTTCAGTGAAGACGGTTTTCTTCGTCACTTGAGCGGTTCGTGTTGTATAGCCTATTGGACAACTATGGAGGTAATTATATATGCTACTAATTATTTCATTTTACTGTGGTATTGAAATTTATTATTTAATTTCTGTCATTTTACTGTGGTAGTGATATTTATTATTAATATTACATGAAATTAATTAGTCTGTTGCATATTGGACAACTAAGCTGGTAATTATTTATGATACTAATTAATGTAATTTTACTGCGGTATTGAAATTTATTTAATTAATGAATTGTCAAAGAGAACGTAGTGTACACGTATCAGTTTTATAAATAAAGAAAAGCAGTAACTGGGACTCGAACCAGTGTCATAGCCGTTTGGCGGCATCGCTCAAGTCGGCGTACACAGCACGCTATCCACCCTAGTGGGTGTAGTGGATAGCCGTGCTGTGTACGCCGACTTGAACGATGCCGCCAAACGGCTATGACACTGGTTCGAGTCCCAGTTACTGCTTTTCTTTATTTAATTAATGAAATTAATTACGATGTGAAATTATTTCTGTGGAATTATTTAGTTTGTTTTCTTTTCCAGGTGTCTACCAGAGCGAAAACAGAAGTGTTTCTTATTGGCCAGACGGATGCGAACATCACCTCAAGTGGCCTTCCAACTCAGTTGCAAGTACTCAAAAAGTACTTTTACCACCAAAAGGAGCAAAAATTTGGACGTACTAAATGCCTGAACCTGTGCCTGGATGCCTGTCTCATATTTTGGGAGAGAGCGAGAATCCCCATGATGCGTCGAGATTCGGCCATGAGGAAGATGGAATCCCTTCTCAAGGAATACGACCGGCTTGTGAAGCACAAGTCACATATAGCAGAGTCCTTCCGAGTGAAGGAGGCGATGTTCAAGGAGGCAATAGCGAAGGAGATCATGGACATTGCTCATTCACAGGCTAAGGAAATGATGAAGAATCAGGAGGACATCCACTTTCTCGACATGCAGCGTTAAGATCCAAATTCCTGCAGCATGGGCCCTGTTGACATGAAGCTTCACTATAAGGAGATTAGGAAAAGGAAGAGGCTGGACAAGATTAAGGAACAACAGGAGAAGGCCAGGAAGGAACAAGGAGCTGCAGAAGATACGGGGGCTTTAGTGATTTCAACTTCATCAGAGACTGACTCAGATGTCGTTGACCCAACCGTGGAAGTTTTTCCATCCTCCTCCAAGGGAAATACCAAGAAGCGACGCAGGAATCTGATCTCACAGGATGTGACGACTACCTCCGATCGGCTCACCAAAGAGTTCAACTGTTCTCTGACGAAGAACGAAGAGCAGAAGCAGTATTTGCTCAAAACTGTGATGCAGCATATGGCGAAATACCCGAATAAAACCAAGAAGGATTCATGGACAAATGATTCGCAAGAAGTGGTTATGTTTTTTGTATCTTTGTGAAAATGTGTAGTGAAATGGTACTCGTTTGTTGAATAAAAATTCATTGACAGATTTTTGTTTAATTTTTTCCGTTTATGATCTGCCAGAGCATCAAACTGGGGACCCGTAAACTTTAAACTATTGAATTAATACTTCGGTTTATCAGTCTCCTCAACAAATGGAACAAGGGGATCCATGTGGATTAAAATTTTTCCAAACTTTTAATTTATGAAACACCCTAATATATATATATAATATATATATATATATATATTATATATATATATATATAATATATATATAATATACATATATATATATAATATACATATATATATTATATATATATATACAGAGTGTCCCAAAACAACGTATACATTTTTTTAAAATTTATAACAGGAGAACCCACTAACAGATTCAGATGATTTTTATTTCTTTTTATAGCGTATAGCCTAAGGAGATACAAAATCGAAATTGTTAACAGACTTGGCTAGCCTAAGGAGATACAAAATCGAAATTATTAATATCCTTGCCTGCCTACAGTAAACATGGAAAATGGAAGTGTGCGCTTATCATTTGAGCAACGAAAATGGATACTAAAGTCGTATTTTAAAGTTGAGAAGATATCAAAGGTTCAACAACAGTGGAGACACAATTTTGGAACTAATCCTCCAACTCGACTTACCATTTCACTTATCTGTGAGAAATTTGAAGTATACGGTACTGTGCATTGATATGTACAAGCAAGCGACTGGGCGTCCAAAGACATCAACAGATGCTAACACTTCTGATGAAGTGCTACAGGTATTCAACCGATCACCAAGAAAATCTGTGAGACAATGTGCTCGTGAAACAGGTAAAAGTAAGACAAGTGTCCAGAGAATTCTGAAGAATGCTAAATGGAAATCTTACATCCCGAGATTATTACATGCCTTGAATGAGGATGATCCGGATCGCAGAATCCAGTTTTGCGAATGGTTTCGAGTAAAAAAACACAGAAGATGGCCAATTTGCGGACAAAATTGTGTGGTCTGATGAGGCTACATTTAAGTTGAATGGTATAATTAATCGTCATAATTGCACATACTGGTCACAAGAAAATCCACACATTTATGTGGAACGACATGTAAATTTACCGGGTATAACTGTCTGGTGTGGTTTTTCTTCCAAAGGTTTGGTTGGTCCATTCTTTTTCGATGGTACAGTTACCGGCCATAGCTACCTCAACATGCTTCGGGGAAAAGGTTTTCCTGCAATTCGACAGTTATACGGAGATGAGGACATTTACTTTCAACAAGATGGAGCACCTCCTCATTACCATCAGGATGTCAGGAACTACCTTGATGAAACATTTCATTATCGGTGGATCGGACGACGAGGTAGTATCGAGTATCCACCACGTTCACCAGATTTGAACCCACTTGACTTTTTTTTATGGGGTCATTTGAAAAATGAAGTATACAGTAGAAGACCTACATCACTTGAACAACTAAAGAGCACAGTTGAAGAAGCGTGTAGAAATATCCCTACAAACATTTTTGTTGAAGTCTGCCAATCAGTGAATCAAAGAGCGCAGTGGTGCATTGATGTCAATGGTCGACATTTCGAACACTTACGTGTTTAAAACAAATTAAACTATCTATTATTTCGAAGTTGTATATTTTACCTATAAAAAGAAATAAAAATCATCTGAATCCGTTAGTGGGTTCGCCTGTTATAAGTTTTTTAAAAATGTATACGTTGTTTTGGGACACTCTGTATATATAATATATATATATATATATATATATATATATATATATATATATTATATATATATATTATATATATATATATTATATATATATATATTATTATATATACATATTATATATATATTATATATATATATATATATATATATATATATATATATATATATATATATATACAGTGGGTGATCCAGATAAATGGGACCCATAAAAAAAGCCAAATATTCTTAATATTTAATTCCTTTCATAAAAACTATATATCATTCGAAAGAGTAGAGTTACAAGTTTATTATGAAATATTTATGTTTTGAAAATGAGTCCTTTCAAATGTGCTCCATTAGTTGCCAAGCATTCCAGTGTTCTCGCTTGTAAGTTCTGCATCACTTTTGCAAGAGTGTGCGGTGGTATGGCCTGTATCTCATTTGTGATGGCGGCCTTCAATTCTTGCAAGGTCGTTGGGTTATTTCTTTAGACCCTACTCTTTAAATATCTCCAGAGATAATAATAAGGGAGAAAAATCCGGAGACCTTGCGGGCCATTCAACGTCTCCAAATCTTGAGATTAACTCGCCTGGAAACGTTTGACGCAAAACTGCCATGCAGTTCCTCGTGGTATGGCAGGTAGCTCCGTCTTGTCTCTTAATTTGGGCAAAGGGTCGCCAGTTGTTAATTCTTCTCTTTTTATAATACTCTGATACTTTCTCTGATACTAAAATTATCGACTTTTCTGACTAAGTTCTGAAGAGAGCACGGCTCGAAGGGAAAAATAAAAAGTTTCTCTTACGGTAATTTACTTCTTAAAAATATACAGGTACTGCTCTGAATTTACAGGGGTAGAGGTTCGACCTCTTTCGACCATGGCTCAGGCCGGAATCTTAAAAAAGTTAAGGAGGCAAGGGGCCTCTGCCCCCTCCCCGCAGCAAGGCTGCTAACAAGGGAGTCCTAATGAAGGGCTATGATGAAGTGACTTAATCAAGAAGTCTAATGAAGAAGTGCTCTAATTTTACAAGTACATGTATAATATAAACTTAAATGTTTTGGGGGAGGACAGTTGAAGGTTAAATTTCCCCCCCTTTTTTTTTAAACACATGATCAGATGTTTTGAAAGATTTTAACTAAAAATAATAAAAAAAATAAAATAAAATCTAATTTGTATTTTTCGCCGAGTCTACATTTATGAAGGCGATATCATTTCGTAATAGTACACATAAGTACAAATTAAGTACACGACTGAGTACGTATTAATTTTGGTTCATTACAATTACGATTACAATTATGGATTACTTCACATTCGCTTATGATTGTTCATTACAGTTCTATTAAAGTACATTCTTACATTATAAATTAAATCATTACATTTAATTACAGTTTCAATGAAGTACATTACGTTATATATTAAATTAAAGTATTACAGTTAATTACAATTTTGGGAATTTGTTAATTGACATATTTAATACTGAAGTAATCTGAATAGGTAATACAATTTAAATAATGGAGAGTTCTCCGTTGTTCTATAATTTACAGGGGATTAACAACAATGTTATATATTTATAGTTAACAATAATTACGCCGAATTATGTCAAATATTATTAGAAGAATGGTTGGTTATTATAGTTTGAAAGTCTAATTAGCCAGCGATGAGGAAAGCGGAGAAACAATACGGTGTACTTTTCATTTGAAAGTACACGGACATTAATGATAACGTAACACATAAGTAACGGAATTTGAATGACAATTAGGTAGAAGTAGTAAGTACAGGTAATGAGAACGTGGATAACTATGTGCCTAAGTAGATAATAACCAGTAGCCTGGCAGGGAACAATATGGTATATTATAATAATATAACATCACATCTTAACGTTATAAATTGGTAGCAGAGGCAAGAGAGAAGAATTCGAATTCAGAGGCTCGCTTTTGACGACGTAATCGGAATTCGAACCTTCGTCTCAGCAATAATAAACAACTTGCGATAGGTGAAATAATAAAAGAAAAAAAACGTAAAAAGAATACATGTACGTAATCATGATCGTCAATAGACATGTACGACTGCACACAGTAGTGTACACATATCATTCGTCACACAATAGGTTGTGTGCGTAATATAGACACGAGTAAACATAGACTGATAAGTTGATAGGGCATAAGTAGACAATAGGTAGATGAATGAATAAGTAATAAAATTAATAAAGGATAGCGGTCAAGAAAGAACATGAATGTAAGAATGAGTATGGTTGAATAATGAGTATGGTTGAATAATGATATTTATACTACATAACACCACAACATTATTACTAAAGAATTTACCATACATTGAATACTAGATATATGATGAAGGGAAAATGTGACGTCATAGTTATTGAATTTTTACGTATAGTACAAATCATTATTAGGAAGATTTACAAGAACGAATTAGAGACAAAGAGTGGGTAGTAATGACTCAGAAGTACAACTACGGGTTCCAATCCTGTTACATGCAATGTGTATGCATAATCTAGGGTCGAGGGTGAGATGCAAGACAATTCATAATTAATTATAATAACTTCTATAACAAATGGAAAATGGATACGACTAAACCATAGATATGGTAGATCGTAGGGTTGTGACACGAACAAAAATAGGAAGCTACAAGTAAAATTATTATCCAAACTCGCGTTAAGCGATTTTGGTTCTTATGTAAAAATGGACATTCGAACATAAAAACTATACGAACATAAGTACTGCATGAAGACAATGAATCCATATAATGATGGTGTAGGAATTGTTCATTGTTCACTTTTTACAGTATTTCCCCCCCTAAAATGGAATTAATACAATAATATAATACAATTAATACAATACAAATGAGAAAATAACATCCTAACAGGGTACCATTAATAAAATACAATGAGAAAATAACATCCTAACTACTTCAAGCTAGATGACGAATTTTTCTTTACATTACAAATTTTTATACAGAACAAGTGAGTTATTATATAATATAAAAGAATTCAAAGATTAATACTTTAATTTTAGACAAACAATTAAGCTAGACAAAGAATGATATTGTTAAATTTTTTTGTACAAAATTTTTATTTTTCTGTGGGAAAAATTATGTATATAATGAATAGAGTAAAAGGGAAAAATATAAATTTTAAAGTTCATGGATTTTCAAGGTTACCATGATAGTACAATTCGTAACTAATTTTATTGACTATTGTAGGTAGAAAATCGAATTACGTAATGGATGATGTATAGACCTGTGGTCTAGTGTGTATTTGGGTGTATTAGGTGCAAAGTGTGTATTTTACAATTTCGAGGGACAGATTAGCTGCTAGGATTCTTCAAGTAACTGAATAAATGCATGAGCAAAAATTTATATATAGTAAGCAAAAATGCGTAGGACTATATAAATAGCATAGTTAGCACTTACACGCTTTGAAATAGTTTATTGTGACATCCAATGATTTTAGCATAAGGTTTGTGTATATATATATATATATATATATATATATATATATATATACACTGCGCATACATGCGTGTGTATGTGTAGGGATTTGGGAGGTTTTTGAATTAACAAAGTTTAAAAATAATGTATAATAATTTAAGATGGGTTGAGGGTTATAAAATCTTTTGAGTCAATTATTGTTGTTATTATTATTATTATCATTATTATAAATATAAAATGTTTTAAGTTCAAGGTAGTATTTAAGTATTTAATTAAATCAGTTACACGAATTAAGGTAATAAAAAAAGACGTACTTAGAAGACCTTACGAGTAATGACAGTAACTCTCACGGTTTTAAAATTGAATTTTGACACACAATTAAATTCGACTACTAAAATTCATAACCATATACTGTAGTAGTATGTCAATTTGACTATAATTTTCGTTTGATACCTTACAAATGGTACAATAACAATTTAAGGACAGTTACTCACGATTAATTGAACAAAATAAAATAAAAATACAAATTAAAAATATGAATCAATTATGCATTTCAACGAGCTAAATACAATTTTATAATATTCTAAAAAATAAAAGTAAATCGAGCCATAGATGAGTTTCGACCAAGAATAAAAAAGTTATTGAAATGGAAGGGAAGCATTTCGAACAATCTTTTCTTTTAATAATTTCAATTAAATTTTACATTAAAAATTATTTTTATATAAAAAAAATATATTAAAAAGGGTTTAATAATTTTTGCATGTTAAGTAGAAAATTATACTCTTTCGTTGAATGTTGATAGAATTTGAATTATTTGATTTTTTTTTTTAATCTGAAAACTTGTTTGCATATAGACAAATACATCTGTTTTATTGTGTAGAAATTTTATTAAAATTAAATGACAAAAAGAACAAACAACTGAAATTTAGGGTATGTGCGATCATACGGGGGAATTGAGTGACTAAGCAGGGGTATAAGTTTGAAATTGACAATACGTTTTTCGTGAGCACTTTGCTCTTTAAAAAAAAGATTGCTTTTCACACTACTTAGAACAAAAATTAAAAGAGTTGAAACAAAACGGAGGGACGGCATGTTCCTCAGCATACATTACAATAATTACCAAAATCGTTACAACCTTTGTAAAAACGGTTTTGTTACAAACAATAAATTACATGACTATATATTTATATACGTAACAATGCATGAAAAAGAAAAGACAAATCGGTCAATTTCCTTCTCACAAACAAAAACAAAGGTTAACTAAAGACGCAAACCGGTCAATTCTGGTTGAATTTAATTCTTTTTTACAACACAAAAAAAGGTTGAATTAAATTCTTAGATTACATTTTCTTAAATTAAATTCTCTTAACTTACAAAGAAAAAGTTGAATTCAATTGACTGCATTGAAAACTGACTTGGGACTCGAAATAAAAATGACTTGGGACTCGGAATAAAAATGACTTGGAATAAATCTCTCTGACTTGGAATAAATCTCTCTGACTTGGAATAAATCTCTCTGACTTGGAATAAATCTCTCTGACTTGGAATAAATCTCTCTGACTTGGAATAAATCTCTCTGGGGCGGTTGTCCGTCTTGGCGCAACCTTCTGACTTGACCTCTTATCAAGTATTCTGAAACTAACTTGAAATTAACTAAAAATGGAAAATGACCACTTGATTTCTATTCAAGTGGAGACGATTGACCTCTGTTTTGGTTGACCCTCTTGGTGCAACCGACTTACTTGAAATGCAATCAAGTATCTCTATAACTTAAACTGTCTAACTTGAAATTAACTGAAAATGGAAAATGACTGCACTTGATCTCTATTCAAGTGGAGACGATTAACCTCTGTTTTGGTTGACCCTCTTGGTGCAACCTTCTGACTTCAAAAACTGACTTCAAAAAATGACTTCAAAAAATGACTTCAAGTATCTCTCTAAATCTATAAACTCTCTGTAAACTCTCTCTCTTAATTTGCAAGTCAATTCATTTCAATAATTTGAAAAAATTTGCAAACAAAAATATAAAATGTAAACAACATTTCACTCTAATGTACACGAAGGTACGATACTATTATGTTTGATACATAAAATAAAATTATTCTATACTGAATATAACAGTGAAAATAACTCTTGAAATTAACTCTCTTGAAATTAACTCTCTTTGAAATTAACTCTCTTGAAATTAACTCTCTTTGAAATTAACTCTCTTTGAAATTAACTCTCTTTGAAATTAACTCTCTTTGAAATTAACTCTCTGTTACAATTAACTCTCTGTTACAATTAACTCTCTGTAACAATTAACTCTTTGTTACAATTAACTCTCTGTTACAATTAACTCTGTTACAATTAACTCTGTGTTACAATTAACTCTCTGTTAAAATTACTGTTTCAATAAAAACAAATGTATCACTGGTGTATGGAATGTTCACTGTGTTTCTTGTGAATTCTGACTTGATACTCATTATTAACTGAATAATAGTGACTTTTCAAATGTTTATAAATTACTTAAAAAAACAAACTGTACTTAAAAAATTTTTCTATGGGAAAATCCTTGAGACGTGTCCTGAAGACGTCTTCCTGGCTACTTCTTCTTGGATGGAAACTAGGCGTGGAGAACTTGGAGTCGTGACACACCGGTTCAAGGGTGGATGTTACGAACAAGAAGTCGTGACACGCCGGTCAACTGGTTTTATCCTGATGCAGGGTAATTTCTATCTTGGCCAAAGAGTGGCCTCTTGTTAAAATCTTCTTATTAAAATCTTCTTGTTAAAATCTTCTTGTTAAAATAATCTTCTTAAAATAATCTTCTTAAAATAATCTTCTTCTTAAAATAATCTTCTTATCCTGGGTCAGGGTCGCCACAATGTTAACCCCTCCGTCTATGGCCCTGAGTCGGTTCGGATCGACGGGGGTTCTAGTTCGGAGGCAAGCAACGGATATTTCTTCTATAACATTCTAATTCTTTTCGGTCGCCACTCTGTTAAACTCTTGGCTACAGACACGCCAGACTGTTATGCCAATATCTTCTATGGTGCTTGGGTTGTCTCTTAATTTGAGCAAAGGGTCGCCAGTTGTTAATTCTTCTCTTTTTATAATACTCTGATACTTTCTCTGATACTAAAATTATCGACTTTTCTGACTAAGTTCTGAAGAGAGCACGGCTCGAAGGGAAAAATAAAAAGTTTCTCTTACGGTAATTTACTTCTTAAAAATATACAGGTACTGCTCTGAATTTACAGGGGTAGAGGTTCGACCTATTTCGACCATGGCTCAGGCCGGAATCTTAAAAAGTTAAGGAGGCAAGGGGCCTCTGCCCCCTCCCCGCAGCAAGGCTGCTAACAAGGGAGTCCTAATGAAGGGCTATGATGAAGTGACTTAATCAAGAAGTCTAATGAAGAAGTGCTCTAATTTTACAAGTACATGTATAATATAAACTTAAATGTTTTGGGGGAGGACAGTTGAAGGTTAAATTTCCCCCCCCTTTTTTTTTTAAAAACATGATCAGATGTTTTGAAAGATTTTAACTAAAATAATAAAAAAAATAAAAATAAAATCTAATTTGTATTTTTCGCCGAGTCTACATTTATGAAGGCGATATCATTTCGTAATAGTACACATAAGTACAAATTAAGTACACGACTGAGTACGTATTAATTTTGGTTCATTACAATTACGATTACAATTATGGATTACTTCACATTCGCTTATGATTGTTCATTACAGTTCTATTAAAGTACATTCTTACATTATAAATTAAATCATTACATTTAATTACAGTTTCAATGAAGTACATTACGTTATATATTAAATTAAAGTATTACAGTTAATTACAATTTTGGGAATTTGTTAATTGACATATTTAATACTGAAGTAATCTGAATAGGTAATACAATTTAAATAATGGAGAGTTCTCCGTTGTTCTATAATTTACAGGGATTAACAACAATGTTATATATTTATAGTTAACAATAATTACGCCAAATTATGTCAAATATTATTAGAAGAATGGTTGGTTATTATAGTTTGAAAGTCTAATTAGCCAGCGATGAGGAAAGCGGAGAAACAATACGGTGTACTTTTCATTTGAAAGTACACGGACATTAATGATAACGTAACACATAAGTAACGGAATTTGAATGACAATTAGGTAGAAGTAGTAAGTACAGGTAATGAGAACGTGGATAACTATGTGCCTAAGTAGATAATAACCAGTAGCCTGGCAGGGAACAATATGGTATATTATAATAATATAACATCACATCTTAACGTTATAAATTGGTAGCAGAGGCAAGAGAGAAGAATTCGAATTCAGAGGCTCGCTTTTGACGACGTAATCGGAATTCGAACCTTCGTCTCAGCAATAATAAACAACTTGCGAGAGGTGAAATAATAAAAGAAAATAAAACGTAAAAAGAATACATGTACGTAATCATGATCGTCAATAGACATGTACGACTGCACACAGTAGTGTACACATATCATTCGTCACACAATAGTTGTGTGCGTAATATAGACACGAGTAAACATAGACTGATAAGTTGATAGGGCATAAGTAGACAATAGGTAGATGAATGAATAAGTAATAAAATTAATAAAGGATAGCGGTCAAGAAAGAACATGAATGTAAGAATGAGTATGGTTGAATAATGAGTATGGTTGAATAATGATATTTATACTACATAACACACAACATTATTACTAAAGAATTTACCATACATTGAATACTAGATATATGATGAAGGGAAAATGTGACGTCATAGTTGTTGAATTTTTCGTATAGTACAAATCATTATTAGGAAGATTTACAAGAACGAATTAGAGACAAAGAGTGGGTAGTAATGACTCAGAAGTACAACTACTACGGGTTCCAATCCTGTTACATGCAATGTGTATGCATAATCTAGGGTCGAGGGTGAGATGCAAGACAATTCATAATTAATTATAATAACTTCTATAACAAATGGAAAATGGATACGACTAAACCATAGATATGGTAGATCGTAGGGTTGTGACACGAACAAAAATAGGAAGCTACAAGTAAAATTATTATCCAAACTCGCGTTAAGCGATTTTGGTTCTTATGTAAAAATGGACATTCGAACATAAAAAATACTATACGAACATAAGTACTGCATGAAGACAATGAATCCATATAATGATGGTGTAGGAATTGTTCATTGTTCACTTTTTACATATATATATATATATATATATATATATATATATATATATATATATATATATATATATATGTTAAACACAAACCGTGCATGGAACAAGGAACTCTTCTGGGAAAATTAAATCCACTATAGTCCGAATAAGTAATGGTAAATGACAAATACCATAGTTTTTTTCTTTTTCATGATTTTAGCCCGACGTGGGCATATATATATATATATATATATATATGCATATATATATATATATATATATATATATATATATATATATATATATATATATATATATATATATATATATATATATGCATATATATATATATATATATATATATGCATATATATATATATTATATATATATATATGCATATATATATATATATGCATATATATATATATAATATATATATGCATATATATTATATATTATATATATATATATATATATGCATATATATATATATATATATATATATATATATATATATATATATATATACATATATATACATATGCATATATATATATATATATATATATATATATATATATATATATATATTATATATATGTATAAAAAGTGAACAATGAACAATTCCTATACCATCATTATATGGATTCATTGTCTTCATGCAGGACTTATGTTCGTATAGTTTTTATGTTCGAATGTCCATTTTTACATAAGAAACCAAATCGCCTAAGCGAGTTTTGGATAGAATTTCGATTTATACTTCTTTATTCATTACTGTATTTTTCTAATTCATCTTTTCTAATAATGACTTATACACTATGAAGTCACAAAATAACTTTGTACTCTTTACGTTTCCCATACTTTGTACACTGAATCACGTTCTTAGTATTTGGACATCTTTCCGTATTCAATGTATGGTAAATTCTTTAGTAATAAGGTTGTGGTGTTATGTCGTATAACATTATTATTCAACCATATTCATCCATACGTCACGTTTTCCCGTCATTAATTCCCCTTGATCATTATCCTATATAAATTTTATTAAATATTCATTTTTTACTAGT
Organism: Bathynomus jamesi; assembly: GCA_023014485.1. Taxonomy (NCBI): domain Eukaryota; kingdom Metazoa; phylum Arthropoda; class Malacostraca; order Isopoda; family Cirolanidae; genus Bathynomus; species Bathynomus jamesi. The sequence goes on from JAJOZX010007069.1 coordinate 217,169, forward strand.
GTCAATTTGTGAAGCGCGAAACTTTAGGCCTTCGTTCGAAAAGGCAAAAATACGTTTTCGTATTGTTTTTTTTAATTATTTTTTTTCAAGTGCGTTCACCCCTCAAGATATTCATAAATGCTTACTAAGATCGAATTACGCTCACGACGACAGATTCGAACGCCTTAAAGATAAAATATCTCCGTTCGCTCTGATTTCAAATTTATAACATGTTAAACATATTATAACATATTATGTATATAAATCTATATCATGTGTGCGATGTACTTTGTATTATATTTCTAACATCTTATTTGTCTATTAATATGAAACACTGTAAAAAGAAAAAAAGTTATAGTAACTGTTTAATTGTAATTAACTGTAATACTTTAATTTAATATAACGTAATGTACTTTAATGAAACTGTAATTAATAATAACATGTAATGCATTATATATATATATATATATATATTATATATATATGCATATATATATATGCATATATATATATATATGCATATTTATCATATATATATAATATATATATATATATATATAATGCATATAGATATATTATATATATATATGTATATATATGTATATATATATATATATATATATATATATATATATATATATATATATATATATATATATACATTTAGGATAAAAACGAAGACGTAGAGCAAGAAAGTCATTATATTTGGCTGCAGCCGACGTTTCGGGCAACTCTACCCATTTTCAAGGCCTAATAAAATAAAAGGCTAAAATTAATGCATGACAAAAAAAAATATAAAAAAATTATACGAATGTCAAAAACAAACTAATTCATAGCACAGAATAAAACCACTTAAAGAATAAAAATTAAAAAGCGTAAAACAAGCATAAGCCAAAAACAAATTAAAAATTATATACATGACAAATAACACATGATAAAAGTAAAACTTTAAAACTAAAAACATTCAAACAAATTAGTTAAAAATTAGTTAAAAACTTCACTAATAAAAAGTTAAATGAAAAAACGCAAAAGTGCACGAAAACATACCATGCTCACTTGACATCCTCAAACAACTGAGGCGAAAAGGAGACAGGGTCAAGGGGAAAACAGAAAAATTTAGTTGGTAGGCATTCTAATTAATATAAAGGGGTAACAGCTGGAATCAATATTTAAGCTGGAATTCAGAAATTTAATGCACAAAGATTCATAAATACGGAGAGAGGACGGACATTTTAATGATTTAAGAATTTTAAAGTTATTAACGGAAATATCAACTTTACACTTAACAGAATGATTTCTAATGGCAGACTGTTCCTTTTTAGATAAAACTTTCCCTGTCCTATGGCTAATACCCATATGGGAGCAAAATCTTGCCTGCAAAGAACGAACTGTGCTGCCAACGTAGTTCCCCTGGGAACACCCAGGGCAGGTAAACAAATAAACGACAGAACAGTTCATCGGGGGGGGATTTTGTCCTTACAACGGAAAAAACATTCAAGGGTATTATTATTCACAAAAGCAACCTTAAAATCAGTGTGAAAATAAAATTTCCTCACACACTCAACAATTGCTTTTTCACAACAGTGTTAAATTGGTAGAGGTCAGGTAAAACAAGATATTTACAATCTTAGGAACATCATACGTTGGGATAAGTTTGGGGGAATAAACATTATAAGTAATTTACCAATAATACCTTGTACAAGAACCCGTGGAAAACCATTTTTAAAGAAAAAATCAGTAAGGAATTCAAACTCATTATGAAGCAGAGCAAAGTTTGAGCAAATATTATAAGCTCTATGCACTAAAGTGCGAATCGAACTTAGTTTGTAATTAAAATCGCAAAAACTATAAAAATTAAAACCTAAACCCGTAAAAGTAGGCTTCCGGTATGTAGAAGTTAAAACAGTTGAGCCTGATTTGGAAACCAAAACATCAAGGAAAGGAATAGAACCTTGAACTTCCTTTTCTGCGTAAATATAATATTCTTATGAAGTGTGTTCAAAAAATTTAAAAACTGAACTGATTGATTATCCGTTTGGAATAAAGCAAACGTGTCATCAACATAACGTCTGTACAAATTCGGCTTAAGGTGAGGGGGGCACTCACAGAAGGCCCTTTCCTCAAGATGAGACATGAAAATATTCGCAAAAAACGGACCCAAGGGCTCCCCGTCCCCACTCCATCCAACTGACGGTAAACTACCCCTTGAAAACTAAAAAAGTTATCCTTGACAGCCAAATTCAGAAGCTGCTCAAACTGTGCTCTGCCAAAGCCGTGAAAAAGTGAGTCCGGCTGTGGAAAAGCTTTATTTAAAATAATTGTAATGGTCTCATCCAAGGGGACATTTGTAAAGAGGGAAGATACATCAAAACTTGTCATAAACAAAGAATTCATATTAAACTTCTTAATTTCCGACACAAAAGAAAAACTATCCTTAACACTGTACAAGTTCACAGTAAATGATGATAACAGTGGGACAAGAAATTTGGCAAGTTTGTAATTAGCCAAAGGATAAGACGCTAAAATTGGGCGCAATGGAACACCGACTTTATGAACCTTAGGCAGACCATACATAAGGCCCAAATAAGAGCCTGAAACGTACAATTCATCATAAGTGGAGGAGTTAATAACACAATCATGTTTAAGCTTAAGCAAACACGGTTAACCTTGTCTTCCAATCGCTGAATAATTTTAGAAACCTGTTCATCTACCTTAACAAATTTTAATGAATCAGAAAGAATATCAAGCATTTTTTTAATATAATCAGTTTTATTCATAACCACAACACCGCTACCCTTATCTGGTTTAGTAATAACAATAGATTCATTTACACCCAAGCTTTTTAAAATTTCACGGTCCTCCCTATGCAGAAAAATTGTAGAAAACTTAAAAGCTTTAATTTTAAAAACAATTCATGGACAAATTATTCAGCGATTGGAAGACAAGGTTAACCGTGTTTTGCTTAAGCTTAAACATGATTGTGTTATTAACTCCTCCACTTATGATGAATTGTACGTTTCAGGCTCTTATTTGGGCCTTATGTATGGTCTGCCTAAGGTTCATAAAGTCGGTGTTCCATTGCGCCCAATTTTAGCGTCTTATCCTTTGGCTAATTACAAACTTGCCAAATTTCTTGTCCCACTGTTATCATCATTTACTGTGAACTTGTACAGTGTTAAGGATAGTTTTTCTTTTGTGTCGGAAATTAAGAAGTTTAATATGAATTCTTTGTTTATGACAAGTTTTGATGTATCTTCCCTCTTTACAAATGTCCCCTTGGATGAGACCATTACAATTATTTTAAATAAAGCTTTTCCACAGCCGGACTCACTTTTTCACGGCTTTGGCAGAGCACAGTTTGAGCAGCTTCTGAATTTGGCTGTCAAGGATAACTTTTTTAGTTTTCAAGGGGTAGTTTACCGTCAGTTGGATGGAGTGGGGATGGGGAGCCCCTTGGTCCCGTTTTTGCGAATATTTTCATGTCTCATCTTGAGGAAAGGGCCTTCTGTGAGTGCCCCCCTCACCTTAAGCCGAATTTGTACAGACGTTATGTTGATGACACGTTTGCTTTATTCCAAACGGATAATCAATCAGTTCAGTTTTTAAATTTTTTGAACACACTTCATAAGAACATTATATTTACGCAGGAAAAGGAAGTTCAAGGTTCTATTCCTTTCCTTGATGTTTTGGTTTCCAAATCAGGCTCAACTGTTTTAACTTCTACATACCGGAAGCCTACTTTTACGGGTTTAGGTTTTAATTTTTATAGTTTTTGCGATTTTAATTACAAACTAAGTTCGATTCGCACTTTAGTGCATAGAGCTTATAATATTTGCTCAAACTTTGCTCTGCTTCATAATGAGTTTGAATTCCTTACTGATTTTTTCTTTAAAAATGGTTTTCCACGGGTTCTTGTACAAGGTATTATTGGTAAATTACTTAATAATGTTTATTCCCCCAAACTTATCCCAACGTATGATGTTCCTAAGAATTGTAAATATCTTGTTTTACCTGATCTCTACCATTTAACACTTTGTGAAAAAGCAATTGTTGAGTGTGGTGAGGAAATTTTATTTTCACACTGATTTTAAGGTTGCTTTTGTGAATAATAATACCCTTGAATGTTTTTTCCGTTGTAAGGACAAAATCCCCCCTGCGATGAACTGTTCTGTCGTTTATTTGTTTACCTGCCCTGGGTGTTCCCAGGGGAACTACGTTGGCAGCACAGTTCGTTCTTTGCAGGCAAGATTTTGCTCCCATATGGGTATTAGCCATAGGACAGGGAAAGTTTTATCTAAAAAGGAACAGTCTGCCATTAGAAATCATTCTGTTAAGTGTAAAGTTGATATTTCCGTTAATAACTTTAAAATTCTTAAATCATTAAAATGTCCGTCCTCTCTCCGTATTTATGAATCTTTGTGCATTAAATTTCTGAACTCCAGCTTAAATATTGATTCTAGCTGTTACCCCCTTTATATTAATTAGAATGCCTACCAACTAAATTTTTCTGTTTTTCCCCTTGACCCTGTCTCCTTTTCGCCTCAGTTGTTTGAGGATGTCAAGTGAGCATGGTATGTTTCGTGCACTTTTGCGTTTTTTCATTTAACTTTTTATTAGTGAAGTTTTTAATTTTTTAACTAATTTGTTTGAATGTTTTTAGTTTTAAAGTTTTACTTTTATCATGTGTTATTTGTCATGTATATAATTTTTAATTTTTGTTTTTGGCTTATGCTTGTTTTACGCTTTTTAATTTTTATTCTTTAAGTGGTTTTATTCTGTGCTATGAATTAGTTTGTTTTTGACATTCGTATATTTTTTTTTTTTTTTGTCATGCATTAATTTTAGCTTTTTATTTTATTAGGCCTTGAAAATGGGTAGAGTTGCCCGAAACGTCGGCTGCAGCCAAATATAATGACTTTCTTGCTCTACGTCTTCGTTTTTATCCTAAATGTAAAATTACGTCTCCTTAGGAGGGATCCTATTTTCATATATATATATATATATATACATATATATATATATATATATATATATATATATATATATATATATATATATATGCATATATATATATATATATATGTATGCATATTATATATATATATATATATATATATATATATATGCATACATATATATATATATATTAATATATATATTATGCATATATATATATATTATATATATATATATATATCTATATATATATATATATATAATGTTATAATGTTATAATGTTTCAGACCAACAAAGACCCTAGGATCCACTCATGGCTGGTCTACCTAACTGTGTTCGTAATCGTGTATTGTGTCTGTCCTCCGTGGTGGCGGAGGGACCTACAATTTTACGTGCGTTCCGAACCACAAGAACATAAGAAATTTATGAAAAATCTGCCGGTAAATGGCAACGACCAATTTTTACGAAACTAAATAATTATCAATTTAAAACTAATTAATTATCGATTTAAAATAAAGATAGAATCTCTGGATCCAGAGGATCAAGTCATAATAAACTACTATCCACAAATGTTACACTCTATATCTATTTATAACGGACATGCAAATATATCAGATCCAAGAATCCAGTCAATTTCATTACGGTATCCATCAAGTCACGGTCCTAACGATTGCGGACCAAGTCAAAATTTAAACCATATACATTACAATATATACACTTACGAGGAAAAGTGTAGGTGTGGCTGTAAAGACTGTACAGTAATGTAGAAGTGTGTGTGCACCCATTATGGGTCTCCCATTTAAAGGTTTTGTGAGGCAAGTGAAGATCATGAGTTTTTCAATACCTCACAATACTATGGGGGGCACCGCTCGGCAGAGGAATCTCTTTAAATGGGGTGTGTAAGGACAGAGAGTATCCCTAACCCAAGACGCTGCCTCCCTATATCCCACAACACTTGTGTGAGCTGTGGATCTATCCCCCAAAGCCTTAATTTTACTATCTTAAACTATACCCTTTCTATCAACATGCGCGTCTAATCGATTTTTAAACATGTTTATAGACGTGCTACTAATTACTTCTACCGGCAAACTATTCCAGGTATTTACTATTCTATTGTAAAAAGTTTTTCGCACTGCTGTCTCGAACCTTCTACTTGTCAACTTACACCCGTTATTTTCTAGTCCTATTATATTGAGATATTTCGAAAAAGCTATCTCTATCTACGTTATCAAACCAATTCATAATTTTGAAAACCTGGATTAGATCACCCCTTAACCTCCTAGTCTCGAGAGTAGTCAATTTTAAACTCCTTAGCCTATCCTCGTACGACTTTGACCTAAGAGACGGAATCATCTTAGTTGCTCGTCTTTGAACTCTTTCGATTTTGTCTATATCGTTGCGCATATGCGGATTCCAAATTGGACCGCGTATATATTATACACACATGCATATATATATATATATATATATATATATTATATATATATATATATATGCATGCATATATATATATATATATATATATATATGGGTGGAGGATATACTAATAATGTTGACCATTTTACAGACAGTACCG